>JAUYWV010101363.1:0-13449 GCA_032274565.1 Nematoplana nigrocapitula | reverse complement strand
CTGTAATTATTACTTTCCTATTTAAAATGCTATTATTAATATGTATTTTACAGGAAATAAAGCCATTTATTATTATTTATTATTATATTATGAATTGATGCATTTATGAACAAAGATATGTAGTCTTCTCATGTCAAAGTATAAAACACACGAATGAAGTTTTTGACAAAAAAGTATAAAACAATAATAAATATAAAAAGATTATATATTAAAAATGTAAAAATATATAAGAATATTCAGTACAAAACATAATAAAGTTGCTGCGAATAGTGGTTACAAAAGTGTTAAAGGTCGTATTGAACCATTCAATAGTCATCCAGAGCCTCGACTTTGAATTTCAGAGTGTCCTTGTGGAGATATTTCGACTTCTTCCAATCTTTGCCATCCTGGATTTCGTCCAGTGAAATCAGGCAAGGAAAGCCCCAACTGGACGGTCGCCCATCCCATCTCCTTGGACGAAGCCACACCCTGGCATCGGAGTGCGGGTCGTGGAGTGGTTTGATGTACCACACTTTGTGGTCCTCGTCCCGCTGACTCCGCATGGTGACTTTGATGGTCTTGTTGAAGGGCCACTGCAGTTGGTTGTCGTAGATGCCTTCTATCAGTCGTACGCCTAACCCGAGACTGTCCTCTTTGAAGACCGCTTTGCACCGCATGCAGTAGCCAGGACGAGCGGTATAGAAGGGATTACTCCAACAAGGTCCTTCAGCTTCGACAAGCTGGAGGAAGCCGCCGAGTTTCCAGGTGAACTCCTTATGAATAGCCCGCAGTAAGTTTTGCTCTGCCATTTGTGGCACTCAATTGTCTCCTCTTCGGTAAACCCTTCCGCGTGGAGATCAATAAGTGCTCAGAATTTCAGTCGAGCAGCCGAGAATCAAATAAATTCTCTTCCGTGTAGAATTCGCGGATATCGAAGAAACTCAGGAATTTGACAACAAGTAATTAGAATTGCACCATCACGACAGAATTTATACTGTGTGAAACCCTCAGGATTCCCTGGAAAACAGTTATGCAAGAAGCTAAAATATATGTTCAGTAATTACGTCAGTCGATGACTCTACAACACTAATAATAGTGCTCTTCGAACATAAAATTATCTCTATGACTGATAAAGAAATCAATAGAGAAGCCTGAACAAAGTCGAATCCTTGCGTCTTTACGTAGTGAGCACTAGCATTGAAGTATGCCGTTAAGTTTCATACATGAAAGTATACAAGATCCCCATCTGGAAAACTATTAGCATTCTGTCTGATGATTGTTTTGCCATAACTGTGAAATTTAGATCGCCTTTTTTCAAGAATATTTCCTAGACAAACAATAGACATATTTTCTTCTCATTTTATCCTATATCGTCTACATTTGCATCCATTTTCATCATCATCGTCAACATGAAAGCCACATTCTCTGTGACAAAATAAATTAATCCGGCGTGGCGCAAGGCAGTGTCCTAGGGCCTTTACCTACTGTTCTACCTGTATATAATAATATATACAAATTATCAGAACAACATGAAATTAATTTATTTTCAGAATAACTCTTAATATTAAAAGCACATTTTCTAGACTTTAGTTTTTTAGAAACAGAACATTAGTTTAAACTTAATGGACTACTTGTTAAAAAACAAGACGAAACTTAATACCTAGTTCTCATTATATCTAATGATCTCTAATGGGCAAACCACATCAATCATATTATTAGAGAGCTCAATAAACAGATTCCAACATAATATGCCTTCAGATATTCCCTGTGCAAAATAAAATTATAATTGGCATACATGGGCGTAGCCAGGGGGGTGACTTAGCTGACGCGTCAACAAAGTTCCGCTCAGACAGTTTTGGGTGACGATTCCCTCTTACATTTTTATCAAAGTTATGTCTTCATTGTGCAAGCGTTGGAAGTCATCGGATATTATCTTCATGAAGATAAGCACGAAGTTATATTTTCTGATTGGGATGACAGCAACAAAAATGAAGCCCAGCAATTACTAAACAGCATTACAAACTTTGATTTTATTATTAAATTCCTTACGACATACAAATATCATCTTATCTTTCCGGTATAACAGTCAAGTTGAAGCGTACATCACTAGATATTATTGAAGCTTATTGAATGGAAAGCAAAAGATGTATAAATGAGTGAAATACGTGCATTTTCAGGTTGAAGAAATGAAGTCTACATATTCATTGGAGCGATCAACAGTTGAGGATGGCTTCCACAGCATTTTTTACCACTCTATTCGAATGACTAGCAAAGTCGGGACGTAACCAACAAAACCAAGAATTGCCGGCAGACAACAAGACAGAGTTACTGTAATATACTAGCTGACTCTGTCGAAGAATATTTTCGGAGAACGGTGGCAATACCATTGTTGGATCACATAATCACAAGTTTAAATGAAAGTGTAGTATTTTGTATTTAGTAGTAGTAATAGTAGACAAGAGAGAAGTCCGAGAGGTTCGTGGCGGAAGACCAGTATTGTATTATGAGTGACAATAACTGACAATGACTGACCATGAGTGAGGAGACCCCACGGAATATACATATATAGCATAGATTAGACACAGGAAGAGGGAGCTGCGTTCTGATTGGCTAACGCCGGCCTATTGTAACACACTAGGGGCAGTAGCGGATTTGGTGGGGGGGGGCAGGAGATGCGGCAGCCGCCCCCTCCAAAAGTTGTGACGGCGCCCCCTCCCTGTGATGGCGCCCCCTAAATTTGCGTTTTCACGGGCTGCGGCGCCCCTGGGGAAGGTCTCGCCCCCCCACGTGCTAAATTCCTAGATCCGCCATTGCTAGCACCCCTCAATTGTGGGGGGAAATAGAGATCATGAATCTTTGATGATCAATAAAGGCCACGAATGATTGCGTGATCAAAAAGTCAACGTCAATGATAATTCTTAAAATTGATTGAAATTGGTTCTATTGTGTAAAGTTCGTATACGGCCAATTTATTGAGCCCACTCGTTTTCTTTAAACAGCGGGACCTTGCTGTTAATTTGTTTCAATATTATTACCTGTAACTGAAATTGCTTCATGATTTCATATTGGCTCGGCACACGACGTCAAACATAGGAATGGTCATATCAAGTTATTATTGTGGGGCGCACTTATATCTTTATACAATCTTTCTTCATTTAAGCCACTGGTCTTCTGTTTTTCTGGTACATTATGTAGCGCGCATACAATCTACTTTTCACGTCGTTTCTAAGTCTTAATGTTTGCCCTGATGCCTTCCACTTCCCGTGCATAATAGCACTTAAGTTAGGGTTACTTGTGTCTTCTTCTAGGATGTCCAACCCATTGGAACTTGCTTCTTTTGTCAGTCCACTCAGTTATGTCTTTGCTCCTGTTATCATAAAGTCGATATCATAGCAAATCTGAAATTTGTGTTCCTTCTTCCTCTAAGATGATAGTAAGCAGACTTGTTGCACTCTAGCTAACTGCACAACTGTTCTTTTCATATACATGGTGCCCCAAAAGTCCCGCATTAAGAATTGCTGCAGAATGTCGTGCTTTTTCACCTGATTTCGTGAGGAGCATCCTCGGGAATTTGGCTACACGCCTCCAATTGTGCTATGATAACGGTGGACATCAGTTTGAGAATATATTATGAATTTCATACACTTTGATTCGTTTTTATAATAGTTACTCATTGATGCAGGAGTTTTGGGCCACCCTGTAGATAGTAATGTGATTAGGCAGAATATTGACTAACACAGGTTTAGTTGAAAAGTTGACCGGCAAGTGTGCAGCATTATGTACCGTGCTTTTGTGGTGGGAGGAATAGCGCATTGCGCTCATGGAAAATACTAATAAATCATCCAGAACTCATGCGATCAATGACTGAGTATAGAAGGAATGGATGCAATTTCGTTTTCTAGACTCGCGCGTAGCTTTGCCATACTACTTAGAATTTACTGTATTAGACCTTATGAAAGGAGTCAGAACTTGAATAGCAATCGATGTAAACTGAAATAAATAGCCAATTTTCTGACTATCGCCAAATACGTCTACCAACTACATTGTATGTACATTGTAAAATGAAATTGTTGAAGAAATGGTTAATAATCGATATTAATGTTATTCTAGAACTCCGTTTAATCATTAATAATCATATTTCCATCTAGTAAAACAAGTGTGAGTTTTATCATTGCAAAAATATGTTTTTTATATCTGTGCTGTAATCTAATCCGAAAGAAATGTTTAATCTTCAGTCTTGTTAAACCACGTGAATATTGACCAAACTCTGATTTGTGGCCGCCTTGGGCAAGTATTCCAGATTCACTGGGATGGAAATCTTCCAGGAGAGTGTAATGGATGTTCTGAAAAAATTGAATTAGTCACTGATGTACAATTTGAATTATTCATCAACCATTTAGGGAAATATTTTTGCCTTCTAGGTTAAAGACGATGTTCGCACAAAGTTGACTGCTTTTTTATGTAAATGATGTAAAAGCAGAATTGAAATTGTTTCAATTTCTTATAAAGCTTAGAGACGTTAATTAATACACCAACGCGGGACTCTCAGCAGTAGAAAATGAAGAAGGGTCAATCCGATTCCCTTTTTAAGTCTAAAAAATTAATTATCAAGTTAAAAATATATTATTTCTTTGGTGACAGTAACGACAGAAATATATGAGTTTTCTAGAATAGATTTATTCTTATGAAACACCTTAATCCTAATGCTGTTGTGGAGGCGAAAGACTTCAACGTTATTAAAATCAATAATTATGTTCAATAGTCTCCGTCTTTATTACGGTGAATACTATATGATGAGGCAATTATAATAACAAAAAGATTATACCATTGTTTTGAGCTTCAAGTGAACTGCAAGTATAGCAATAATATTTATTATTTGAAAATGTTAAAAACAGTAGTCAGTGGGTGGGCTGCGTGTAGGACAGACAAGTTGAACTGAGTGCAACAAGTGTGTAGGAAGAGTTCTGTAGGTACACGAGCACTCCATGCCTATACACGGTGTCCAATCAAATGTAGCGACATTTCGGTGAATGTATACACGCGATAGTTAGAGAGAGGCATACACAATTCTGTTCATTATTCTACTGCACTATATATGACTGCCGAAAGGTCATCTTGAAGAAATATTTTGTGGTGAAGCAGTAGGCCGGTAGTATATTTTGGATATTGGGCTGTTTTATTACCTTCATTTTGTTTAAAACTGAGTAAACATTGCAAGAAAGATTACTAAATTCTGCACCAACGAAAAAATAAATGTTTGAGAATCTGCATTTTTCACCTTTGTGTTCAGTTTATTACGAAGAGTTAATAATTAATCTGGGATCTACCAAACTGATTGCACGTCTAACACTGGCGTCTGGTATGCAGCTATCCGGTTGGCCGGATACGGCGCATGGCCGGGACCAGTTTCCAGCTCTGTTTGAAATAGAGCCAGTAAGTTATCACGTGTCAATACAGAGTGAAGTTTCACCATCATCCTCCAATAGCCATCCGGTGTGCAGCTATCCCGGTTGGCCGGACCGGAGCATGCCGTACAATCCAGGAGTTGCGTGTAGATGCGTTCGCTCAAATGTAGTTTAGTGCGTCCAATAGGACACATGATGATCTACTTCACAAGTAAAAAATTAACTACATTCGACCTTAATGATATAGGACTCGTGTGCCTGATGGAAAAATAGGAGCCAACTTTCGTTGCCACACTGAGAGAATGCAATCCAGGAAATCGTTTCAACCGCTTGGAAAGGTTCAATGGAGAGAGACCAAGAAAAGGTAGAGAGAAAAGTGAGAATCAGAGACTAAGGTAGGGCAAGAACAAAAGGAGACCTTTTTGGAGACAAACCTAGAAATAATAGAATGAAATTTTTGGGATACGCATCATTTGAAAATATAATTTTATAAATGTATTAACCTCTTTATTGGAAAACAACCAAGAAGAAGAAACCAAAAAACTATATTTTAAAACACTTCTTTAACTGGACAGTTGGAATGAAAATTGAGGATAAGATCTGAATGGCTATATATAGGTTTTCTGTTCACATCAGAGGAAATAATTGTAGAACCACGAAAATGCGAGACTAAAATATTCAGAAAGAAAAAAGAATTATCCGTTTGGAGCTCATTGGTGAATGGCACATTGGGATGGCAAGAGTTCGTAATAATCTTACTTCAACTTTATGCGAAAGCTAGAAACGTGCTCTATTCAAGGAAAGTTCAAGAAACGATATCACATGTAGTTATCTAGATAAAAATACACTCTATAGAGTGACACTACACCGACATACAATATGGCACGCCAGTTGACTTTCAATTGTCAAATACGAATAAAAGGAAACTTCAAATTGAGCACTCGCAAAGACAATATTGAATATTTCCACGCCGTATTGTATGTAAATAAAGAGGCGAGAATTGTCCAAACGATAGCAGTTAAGGAATGTTATATATATTGTATATAGAGTGCGCGCATCCAGGAGAACTCACTTCCTAATTCAGTCATAGCTCTTGAGAGGCCTAACTGTAGTTGTACTATAGACCCCGCTAATTTCAAGATATTTCGACAGTTCCTTTTCACCATTTTTACTCCAAATAGAAGAGGCATTCATATTAAAACAACCATCCCTATCTTAAATAGGCAACTTCCTATAGCAGGATCTTCATTTTACTGTAATATATTTTTATGCTTTTGCTACATCAATCTGACATCGATTTTACTGTACACACCAACTAACATCGATTTGTTTTAGAACTCTATTTACATACCTTGTCTTAGTCTCGCTGATATTCTGTTGAAGGAGGCGACCCCGAAACCAGTTCAGAATAAAGGCATATTTTATCAGTTGCTCTTATTTGTTTTACAGTACGTATACTACGAATATTCACGGGGTCGTGGGAGAAATCTTGTATAAATGTGCATCAAGAATGTTCCAATTTGCTTAATTAGAAGTATAAACACAAGAGTTATTGTTATTCTTTAACATGTTTTCATAATTTTCGATCCCAAATAATGATATTCGACTAACCAATAAAATATTTTAGATGTCATATAGTGATCAGTTTACCATATATGTATTTTGACTGCCAGATATGATAGATGAATGATAAATTATGGTTATCCTTCTGAGTACAGTCCGACGTGAATTTCCTCAAATGGATTATTTTGAGATTCGCCAATTACCCAGGTGTTTTACATATAGTGTCCACTCTGGTGGCAGCGATTAAGTCACTTCAGTTTGTCCAGTTTAATTTCATCAACGAAAACCTAACCCTATCTAATAGCATTAAACTAATATAATATATCAGGCAACAAGAATGTGATGCCCATGGGCGGCGATCTGGGGTGGGGGACGGGGAAACATGTCCCCCCCCCAACTCTGAGGTAGGGGGGGACGAATATCTTTTTGTCCTCCCCAACGTTTCTGGCTCAGACAACATTTATTTTAACCTTAATCCTTTCGGCAGGCTGCTTTTAGGAAAATAAACTTTGTTTAATTAAATTGGACATTCTAGCAAATAGATAAATAGAGCTTATGACAGGCTGGGGTGGCATGAACTCACCAGAAACCTTTAGCCTCTAGGTTACTGGGGAGCTAACCAGATTATTGCTTTATCATCAGGGATGCTCTTCAGTGGGTACATGAACTTGGAAACCATTACAAACGTAGCGGAAAATTCAAAGAAAAGTTCCGCAAAATTGCCGCTGATACAGCAGATTCTTCGTCACCGTCACCATCAACAATCAGGCCGTTATGTCCAACAAGATGGCTTTCAAGTCATGCAGCAGTTAAGTCAGTTCTCCAGAACTATTCTGTGATTCTTGACAGTTTACTTGAAATGAGTGAATGCGGAAATACAGAGACGGCTGCTAAGGCTCGAAGTCTATATGTGCCAGCTCGATAGAAGTTTTTCTCCTCTGGTACCCCTAGCCATACCAGGGGCTTTGTTTAGGTTGGATCAAAGGAAAAAATAATAGCTTGTATTTAATATTTGTTCTGTTCAGGCTGATGACATTGTTTTGTTTAATTTTGTTTCCCCATTTTAAGGGACGTTTTCTATGTTTGTTCGATATGTAAAGGCTTTTGTTGTTGTTTTTTGTTTGTTTTATAGTTATATTTTTTAGCTCTTTGTGTTTACTTCGTCCCAAACACCTGTTAATTGTTTTTTTTAAATGAAGATTACTTGTTTTTAGTTATTCCATTAGCCTGACCGAAAAAATCCCCTTTTTATTTATATTGTTAAACTGTTTATTATCATTATTATTATATGATTTTCACACTTGTGTCAGCTTAATTGTGGCATTCCTTGCCATCTCCTCCAGTCTAATGAGTGTAAACGAGGGATGGTTTTGACGCGATATCAGCCTAGGGGAAAGTTTGGCAGATCATTCCTGCAGCAGTGCTGGACCTTCATGGCAGCAAGGTGGAGTTGTGTAGTCTGATTTCCATCGCACTATATAAAAAGCTTGAGCACAAATCATTCAATGCAAATCTGTTTCATTCAGAAAACGTGTATAGAACTCACGGTGCATATTCACTACTGGAATGTGTCTGTTAGTGGAAAATTCCGAAACCCCTATGGAAGTGATGCGTTACAAATTCGGGCCAATTAATCAGGCAATAAAATATGCAAAACACTTCCTTCGGTGAGCACTCTACCAACGCTCTCCCCGTGTATTTCTCAACTTTGCCGGAGCAATATTTGCCAGCATAAAAACCTGAAACTGGTTGACAACATCTCTTTTTATTCAAGTCTGGAACACAGAGCGGTCCCGCGCCATATACTGTACACGGAGGGACCATTTCGGTTGAAGCATGGTTAATTAATTTGTTCTGACATTGCAAACCTCCGGCAACGAGCTGTTTGTCTGTCTGGCGTCCTGTTTCAGTTGGTTCGGCCTGATTTCTGGTAGAGAGTTGATGCATGGCACTATACGTCGGCAACGGGTGCTGCTCTGGTCTGAAGAGGATATTATAGTCATTGTCCCTGTTCACGGACAAACAAGAACTTTAACCGATTTCCAAGTTCCGCTTTTTTATTAATTTGGGCGGTAACGAGCATACCAAACAGCTATTCCACAGAACACCTCTTTTCCGCTGAATATTATCAACAAGAAAAAATCATAAAATCACAGAGAACAAGCAATCATCTGCTCAAGGACTATTAGAATATCAGGACGGTCAACTATATGCTTTTAATTAGGGATAGTTTAGCCAATAGGCCGATTATTATTTACCCACAACAATAAAATCTTCATCACTTGCTACTTAATCAAAGCTTTGAGAGGAGTCAAATAAAATTCCATCTGACCATCGCCCCTGACCACCTCTAAAACTGACAATTATGAAGGCCACTTGTGAGGAATCAAAATTTTGAAATTTTGCGGAAGGTACATTTTACTCAAACGCTTTGACAGTATCGATCGCTTTTTCATTTAAATTTCGCTAAGAAAAGATATTTTACAGGTGTTAACACCGGAGTAAGTGTTAACACTAACACCGCAAAAGTGAGGTCATTTTTTCATTTCATGGAGGTGTTAACACTAACACTAACACCGGTGTTAACTCTAGATTTGACCTCACCCAATTGTTATAATAGGCAAACTATAATATTTTATTCATATTATTATATATTATGTGTAATTTGATTATTATAAAAAATAAAAATATGATATCTCTATATTTATGTTATATTTTAATAATAGTATTTCTATTATATTTCATTTATTACATAATTTATGAATATTAATCTATTTTCATGTAGTATAATATTAAAATATAATTATTTTTTAAAATTTTAAAAACTCCAGAAACGAAGTTATATGCACATTTTTAGGTACTTTTTGGGGATATTAAATTGTTCTTATCAAGAGAACTGTATGATTTAAATTTAAAATATATTTGTATGCTTTAATATTATTTTAGAAATAGTATTGAATTTAGAAATGTTTTGTATTGCAAAGGCTTATTAACCACTTTGATATATCCTACTTTCATTTTTTTAGAATTTTACTACACCAGACAAATTACCTCAATAAAATCTAAAAATAAATTTTATTTATCCTTTTTATTTAGAAATATAATAGTATATATATAGTATATAATATAAATAATTATAGTTCAATGTCAAATAAAGAATATTGTATTTCTTCTTCTTCTTTCTAAAGACTATAAGGATAAACAATATTTTATTGGTATTTAATCTATCTATCCTGTCATGTCCTCATTTTTATATTTAATTGTAATTCATAAACGAGTATATAATATTAATACATTTGATTTATAATAAAAACAATGTAAATTACAAAATGATTGACAGGAGACAGATCTAACATAAGTATAATAGCACAATAACATTAATGAACATTTGTGCTGAAAGCTCAAGAAAACAGAGAATACTGACAAAAAAGCATTTCACAATGCACATTAAAAATAAAAAGGTAATACATACAGTATATAAATATCATGGAGTCAATTAGTCTGATGAAGTAGAACAATATTCATTTTATACTTAGTTTTTTAATACTTCTATATAAGTGGTATAGAGGTTTTCATTGATTGTGTTATTCATAGATGTAGCAGAAACCTTACAGAAAATATGGGGTCTTTCTTGCAGCAATCTCGATATCATGTGCCTCAAACACTGAACTACCAGAATGGTTTCCAAGTTCCCCGGGGGCAGGTTCGTGTTGGACTTGGAGGCAAAATGATGCCCGTGGGCAATCTGTCCGAATCTGATCTGGACGAGCTGGCCAACTTTCAACCCAGTCTAACCTACGGCAAGGCTAAGCCGGCCCCACCGCAGGATTTCGTGCCCGGACATGTGGCCTTCGACAAGAAGGTGCTGCGTTTTTATGGCTATTTCAAGGAAACAGTGCACGAGTCGCCCAATGAACACTTCCGTGTGAGGCATGTCACACTCTATTACTATCTGGAAGACGACAGCATTGCCATTATAGAGCCGCAGCAGGAGAACAGCGGTTATCCCCAAGGTAAATTTGACTTGTTGTCGTTTGGTTATCATAGGTGTGTGTTGTGTGTGTCTATTAAGAATGGTAATTGCCATTGTTTAAAATTTATAAATACCCATAATGATATGCTTTCATTGCCCTCAAAATCCTTGTTAAACGTGTTTCCGTCGAAAGTTGAAAGTTTTGATTGGTTTCTGATAACGTTGTTACGTGTTTAAAATCAAATCTTATGGCAAAGTGATTAGAAGAGATGTAGGATCATACTATTGAAACTCCGCTCTTACATGATAAATATTTATTTTACTGCTAATTGAACTACAACAGAATGTATTTGGTATTTTTTGTATGACCATCAGGGAGACTTATTCGTCGTCAACGCCTGCCCAAGAACGAGGTCGGTAACGTCTACACGTGGAAAGATATTAATTTGGGCGTTAATTTGACCATCTACGGCCGAGTCTACCGCGTCACAGACTGCGACAAGTACACTAAGGTATGACCACTGAACAGTGATGTCCTACTTTCTCATTCTTTTTGCATATATAAACAGACTGACAGATATACGAGAAATCGGACTTTGTTTTATTTATATATTACGCATTAATTCGTTATTTTGACTCGCGTTCGTGAACAATCGCTCTCTTCTCTCAGGATTGTCTTCAAGCTGAAATGAGTTATTTGTACAATGCGACACGAATTTGATCATATAAACAGAACCCATGGATTACGCATAGAACGTCATAAAGTCGCAGATATATGAATAAATGAATCATTTAGCTTTTGATATGATTAGAAAGGGCACCAAAAATATTTCATATGACTTTGAATTGGTGTCCTGAAAATATTACTTTGGAACTAAAAAAAATAGAATAAATTAACTATTTTCGCAATTAGGATGAAAAGCAGCATGTTTTACCCCGTGGTAAAACTAGGCTTTCCATCATGTTGCGAATATACAGTAGCTGTTTTCCATAGCGGGGTAAAGGAAACCAATATATGTGATACAGTTCTTGAGTAAAAAGGGATGTGATACTGTTCTTGAGTAATAAGGTATGATGTAATTAATTGATTAATTCAAATTTAAATGAAATAATAAGATATAACATTGTTCAGAATTTATTTGCTTATCTGAAATGTCTGTCAAACGATCGTACGATGAAATCACATCTGGCTTATTGCCTAGAGACAGCGCTGCAAGCCAATGTATAATTAGATAAATGTGGGTATGTACAATATGTATGTATGTATGTCTGACCGGTATTTATCTCCCAACTCTCTTGTCCGATTTGCATGCTTGATGACTCAAAGAAATGCTACGCCAATGGGTAACATGGGAAAAGTAACCACGAGATGTAAAATTTCTAATTGAGAGGCCCACAGCAGAAAATACCCCAAAAAACCATGCTAATAGATGATTTCCAGTATTCGTAGGAATTTGAATTCTGCAGTAGGCGATTGCTGCTTTGAACATCAATATATGGCATTCTAATATAATCCTGCATTTGAATTCTAGAGTAGCTGCTAGCTACAAAGCTACATCAATGTAGTACAGATTAAGAGTCTTAATAACGAAATTGAATCTGAAAACTGTTTCTCTTCAGTATGTTTTTAAAAATTTGTGTTGTTTGATGTTTGTCAGTTTTGTTACGTTGTTACGTTTGTTACTTTGATGCATATGAGGATACTCTATGCGCTGCATGGCAAATCAATATGCTACAGATAAACGAAAATTTATTTATGCACGTGTTTTTCTGTCAATTTTCGGGGTCAGACTTTCTTATGATCGATTTGTCAATTCCCCTAACAAACCGCGCTCGCTATAGCTACACACTATACGGGTAATCTACTAGTATTCTAAAAACGATAGTTATACAGTAATTTCAACCCCCTAAAAGTTTCTTAAATGTGATACCCAAATTTGGAACAAACTTCCTATAAAGTAATTAAAGATTTTAAAACTCTAAACCATTATTTAATAAAAAGATAAAAATGCTTATCCTTCATAATGATTATAATAATGGCACGTAGTGGTCTAGATGTAGCGGTGTTGTGATGTTGAACCTGTTGTCTAACTTAATCAGCAATCTTTAATTATTTTTAGTTTGGTGTCTCTTTTCAACCTTTTTTGTCTTTTTATTTTTTGCTTACCTACTCCTATAAATCAATAGAATCAATAAAATTATTTAACAAACAAACATATAAATCAATAAACTAATTTATGTCAATAATATAATTAAATAAATAATATGAAACTAATTTCTTCATATTTCGCTCTATCATCTCACTATTAAATAAAATGGCAACAATTTTCATGCCTTATAGTTCTGATTCTTTATTAATTGTCAGGTGTCAAATGTAATAGAATTTTATTCTCCTATTGACACCTTGGCTCTCGATTCGCCTATGAAATATTTCGCCTTTTGTTGAAATATTGAGCTTGAGGTAAATAAAATAACCATAAAGATGAAATACGCTACAGTGGATTATCATATGAAGTTTTTAAATTGTAG
>JAUYWV010101352.1:0-13450 GCA_032274565.1 Nematoplana nigrocapitula | reverse complement strand
TGATTCAAAGCTAAATCAATAAATTTGAATTCCGCAGATGCTGCGATTACTAACGCTATACGGGTAATCCTACTTGTTAATTAAAATACTGTACAACACTTCTTAATAATAAAATTCCGGGCTTTTCCAAGCACTATGCTGGTGCGGGCATGGGAGTCAAGAGTCGTGCGACAACTATCGATAGAATATCATGTCGTGTTTGCTAAGTTATCACTTATTCAGCGTCACTAGGATGAGGATTAGGCCTAATATCAGGGAAAAACAAAGCGTGGACAAACCACAACTTCTCGGACAAGTCGCCCCTTTACACAGCGACACACTGCAGTAGCATCTGGTCTGAACGGTGCCCGACCCATAGTTGTTCACGCAGCTGTTGCGCCAACGCGCCTCGAAATCGTGCAAGCAGAACTTGCTACTGTAAGCCTGGCTTTACGGGGGTTTGCGGAAATCGTACTGCATTTCGGTGACAAATTTCGCACAGATTGAGGAACCTCGGATCCTCTTGAGGGCGGTGTGACAGTTGGTGGGAAGCTCGTCAGTAACCTCCGTTTTGCCGATGACACCACGCTGATAATGACATCCAAGCCAGATATGCAAGAATTTATAGAGCGGGTTCGTACGGCGAGCGAAGAAGCGGGTCTCTATCTAAACGTCAAGAAGACCAAATTGATGACAATAAATGATGAGGATCCGAACATGATTGTTTCTGCAAGAGGCGAGCCGATTGAGATTGTAGAATCGTTCAACTTTTTGGGCTCCTTCATCACCAACAAGGGCAGAAGCGCAAAAGAAGTAAAAGTTAGATTGGCGATCGCACGCAAGGCATGTGCGGATATGTCGAAGCTCTGGAGGTCGCATGACCTATCGATGGGCACAAAAAAGCGCCTCATGAACTTGCTGATATTCAGCATCGCCCTGTATGGAGCGGAGAGCTGGACGTAGACGCAAGACGAAATCTCGCGGATCGACGCTTTTGAACTCTGGTGCTGGCACCGTATGCTGCAGATAAGCTGGAAAGTCCGGGTAACAAACATCGAGGTCCGAAATAAAGTTAAAAATCCCGAGAGTCTGACTGACAAGATCAATGTTCGTAAGCTTCGCTACTTTGGTCACATCAAATGAAGAGATGCTGATTGCTTGGTGAAGATCTTGATGGACGGCAGAGTGGACTGGCGCGGTAGCAGGGGCAGACCGAAGGCTCGATGGATTGACGGGGTGAAAAAATTGACTGGATGCAGAGAACTCGATGGCGCGGAGTCATTACGGAAGACACCAGACGACGTCAGCCGCCGTGATGGACTTCACACACAGTAAAGCCAGCGAAAAGAAGAAGCCAAATGAAACAGGAGAAACATCGTTTTTTAATTTCAAAATCACCCACGTATAAACGAGAGCTCTTACGAAAATCAACAACAGTAAATATATTGACTGACAAACGAGATGAATGCAACTTGGAAAATAACGTGTTTTCTTTCTGTCTTATTACGATCACCAGTGGGTGGGAGTGGATCGACATTATGCAGTCGTGAAACCTACGGAAGGAGTATTGATTAACTTTCCAGTCATCTCGACGCCAGCCAATCACATTGCCCCATCTTATTATTAGTTCGCGTACGCCTTTTGTTGTCGTCTGGTTATAAGGTTAAGGTGGGATGTCTTGTCTAGCTAACGCATACAGCGATCCGTTGTTTATGCCTTAACACTTTTTCAATCATATAGCAGATTTTGTTTTATAAAGCAATCCCTGCTATAGAGAAACTGCAGTCATTTTACCAGCTTACTGTGCAAAAAAAGGGTTTTTCAAATGTTTTTTCAGCCTCAAAAGTGTTTTTCAATAAAAAGGGTTTTCAAAAGGGTTTTTCATCGTCGACTGAATGTCGAATTTCAACGTGAATTTATTTGGTCGCATCGACGTCGACTAGATGACGAATTTCGACGTCGAATCTAATACGTCGAGTCATCGTCGAGTCAACGTCGAATTAATCACTTGAATAAAAATAATTATTTATTCGAAAAAGTATACATAATGTGAAAGTTTTTCAGATAATTTTTTAAATCATTGTGAGACGGATGGCCGAACGAGATAAGACGCGGACCAGCAGAAATTTGGATCCAGAGGACGCGCATGGGTTCGAGCCCCACCTCTGCCGAAAATCCCCGAATTTCTACGATAGACATCAACTCCTAACCAGTCTATCAACCGTGAGACGGATGGCCTAGTGAGATTAGACGCCGACCAGCAGAAATTTTGATCGAGAGGATGTGGATTTGTCAAACGGTTTTTCATGAATCGGTTTTTCCTGAAAAACACTAAAAGGGTTTTCTGTGGGAACCAAAATAAAAAAACCCTTTTTTGGACTATGAAAAATCCTTTTTTTATTACAGAGTAGCCGTGGCGGCCATTTTAGTTTAGTGGCGAGATATTAGTCTCGTGCACGCCCCCCCCCCTAATATATGTAGATAGGAAACAATGTGTAGAAAATGATTTGCTATGTTAAATAGTTGCAAAATGTCCCCCACATCATTTTTATGCAAATTAGCATCGCCATTACCAAAAACACTTGCGCTGATTGGTTAATTTTTTCAACGTCCATACACTGCTGGATTTTCTATGAAAACAAGACTTGCTCTCGGAGATAGTCTGCTTAGACTATTTAATGAAATGTAACCATTTTCTTATCGAATAAAGTATTCTACATTAGCCTTAATTTGAGGTATTTTTCATCAAACATGGTAGCCCACATGCTCCACAGCTGCACTCCAATGAAATCACTACTTTCCCTCGTTCCGGACGACTCAAAGTCTGTTTGTATTATACGGCACTCCGCAGGGACGTGATTAAAAAGCTGTGTTGGAAGTCAACCAAGGACATAAACTAGTGATCACTGTGGATCGACCACTCTACACCATCTCCAAGCAGATACAGTGGACTTGGCCATCAACGTGCGGAGAAGATCATTTCGTCATCATCTTGGGAGGGCTGCATATAGGGATGGCTGGACTAAAAGTGATCGGAGACTGGCTTGAAGCCCTGGTTCAGGCCAAAGTTGCTTCTTCTGGAACTGCAGATTCATTTCTGCATGCACCTCATGTTACAAGAACCAGATATGCGCATCAAGTAACATTAAACAGCTTATATATTCTATAACTATGCACGATGGGTACCTGTCCACATTCGAGACATGATGAGTCTTAGCAAGTCACACCCATATACAATATAGTAGCTATTCTGTAGCCGAGTCGAGCGCTTATTCATTCTCTTGATGAATGCGCGATTCGCAGTAGCGTTGAATTCATGCTTCAGCAAGATTGCACACTTCAGGTCCTTGAATTCTAATCGACGCATCAATCAACTACTCGCTTTAGATAGATTGTTCCATTTGTAATGTTGAAAGTCCTTCTGAAGACTACAGGTTTGAGAAGGCCATTAATAAAAAATAAAACTTATAATTTTTGATCAACATACACTAAGTTGTATAACGAATTGATACCCCTGCGAATTCATATATATCCTACCTCTATAATTAGATAAATGTATGTATGTATGTCTGACCGGTATTTATCTCCCAACTCTCTTGACAGATTTGCATGCTTGATGACTCAGAAAAATTCTACGCAATGGGTAACATGGGAAAAATAGCCATGAGATGCAAAATTTCTAATTGGGAGGCCCACAGCAGAAAATACCGTAAAAAACATGCTAATAGATGATTTCCAGTATTCAGTATTCGTAGGAATTTGAATTATGCAGTAGGCGATTGCTGCATTGAAAATCAACATATGGGATACTCATAGAATACTGAATTTGAATTCTAGAGTATAGCTGCTAGCTACAAAGTTAAATCAATATAGTACAGATTTTAAGAGTCTTAATAACGAAATTGAATCTGAAAACTGTTTCTATTCAGTATGTTTTTTAAAGTTTTTTTTTTATGTTTGTCAGATTTGTTACGTTGTTAAGTTTGTTACTTTGATGCATGTAAGGATACTCTATTCGCTGCATGGCAAATCAATATGCTACAGATAAACGAAAATTCATTTATGCACGCTTTTCTCTGTCAATTTTCGGGGTCAGACTTTCTTATGTTCGGTTTGTCAATTCCCTTAACAAACCGCGCTCGCTATAGCCACACACTATACGGATAATCCTACTAGTTTTTATAAGACAAGCTTTCCGTCTGCCTAGTCTATAATCATGCATAAAAGTGAACAGAAATTTGAAATTACAAAAGTAATAAATCCACTGAAGAAGTTTTACAAAGAATGCAGAATCCGCGAAGATAAGATACTCTGACGGATCTGTATGTAGGCGGCGCGGGCGCGGCCATCTCTTGCGGCCTGTCCGGCGAGAGCGATGATCTCTCACTCCTTGTGGGAGAGCATTGCTCCAGCTTCATCGCGGAGATCACGGCCATTCACGTGGCGGTTTTGTAGACAGAAACACCTGTCAGTTCACCTCCATTAGAGTCCTCTCGGATTCTCATTATCTCTTCTAAAATCGGGGCCATCTGTCCTTCTCACTTCCAAAATCCACTCTTTCTGGTCTACCCTCAAACTCCTTGACGGTGTGGGTGTCACGGTAAACCTCCAATAGATTCCCACTTTATTTAAAACCGGTGCATCTTCTGCTGCTACCGACCCAATCTCTTTGTCTGCCTCATCCTCTTTCATCTACCTCCCTCCTCTCCATTCTTTCTCCCAATCCTTCAGGCGCCCTCGCCATCCTCTCGCACTTCTAAGGCAGTGGTTATACGACGGGCGACCCGCTTTGGCCCGCGCGACATCAACTCACTCTCTATATTCCTCCTGGCGATCTTCTCTTCGCAACAAGCTTCTAGACTGTCAGATTCCAAATGCTTCCTCTGTTGAGCTCCTTCTTCCCCGCGCTTCCCGCTGCGAGCTTTCACGCCTTCGTTGCGACGGGCAATTCATTCTTCTTACCTCTTACCTCCATCGGATTGATCAGTCCGATTCCCCCTCTTGCCCTTCCTGCGGAGAAGGCCAGCAGGATCTTTCACATCTTCTCCTCTCTTGTCCCTCATCTTCAGCCCTCCGCCTTGCCATCTTTGGTGAGACAGTGAGCCTTCTGGACCTTTGGTGACGGCAGTGGGGAGTTGCTCGGCTGCTGGGCCTCGGCGGCCCTGTGCTGCCCCCCCCCCCCCGCCCATCATGTGGAAGGGGCCGGGTAAACAACAAGAATAAGAGAGGAGATATTCAAAATAGGACACACTATCTTAAACGTATAGCCCAATCAAACACCGAAAACTTCAGATTACGTGAAAGGGCAATTGAGGGCACGCAGCACATAGTAGAGCACTGTCCAGCCACTATCAATTTAAGACGCAAATGGGGGTAACGACGCTACTAGTGACCTCGTCAACAAACCTACAAAGGCTGCCGAAATCTGGAAGGAAGCCAAGACTAATGTAAGTTTTACTGTTGAACAACAACAGCTATAGGGAAGTCTTGTGGAAACCACACATTTATTCCAATAAATGGTATCATAGTATACCTGATTCAGACTAAACTTTTGAGTTTCATATTGACATGTGTATATTTTTGGTGATTCATCTATTTAGAAAGAAGCAAGATAGCTCTGCTACATTCGGCAAAATCACTCAACGAATTGCTCTTCCGAAATCAAATACAAACTCTGACTGCCCCCTACCAGTCCTCTGTGCGGACCCAGTGGTTTGTGACCGGCGGGGCCCCTATAGACAGCAGTCATCCGAGTGTCATTGGACGGAGAATGGCATTGGATGACATCCAAGACGCTGTGGAATTCTTGGGGAACACTGACAGCACCCTCTGTTTTGTCTGCGGTCCAGCACCCATGGTGCACGCGTTGGAGACGATCCTATTGAAGTGGTTTTCCAAGGATAAGATTTTGTACGAGAATTGGTGGACACCATCTTCGACTGAATAAGGAATCGAATTGTTTTCTCCATACTCAGGATGTGTCAATTAGTCCTTTTTCGAGTACCTAGAATATCATTGATTTCTTTTTTTTCAATCATATTTTATAAATGCTGATTTTGTTAAATATATTTACTAATTTGTAATTTTATACCTCACTTTTGCTTGACTGATTTTGTTTTTTAGATATATTTTTTAATTTGTTTAACCAATTGAAGTATATGATAGCAAAGTAATTCGGAGACGTTTGGGGGAATATAAATGAAACATGTATGGAAATATTTGGAATTTAGTTGCGGGTATATTATCGTCTGGATAGCACTAAGCACAAACACGGTAATATCAAAAGCGGTAAACAAACGAAATTGATTCAGAATTGTAGTTATAGAAAAGATGCATTGTTTGCAAGGCTGGACTGGAATATGTACGCATATTGGGTATATATACATACCACTTAGGATAAAGTCATTTTTACAAAACATCAACCCAGTTTTTTCATAAATGGGACGAAGGGTAGACTATAACTGAACTAGAGTGGACTTTTCGTGTTCATAGGTGTTTACTGATAATATTAGTGAATGGCAGAATGTATGACCCAAATGTTGACCCATTGCTGATTATTATTTTTTCACAAAGCTTGCCAGAATTTCTAAATGTCACTAAAACATCTGATATATGGAAATATTTCAACCAAGGACTACTAGAATATGAGGACGGTCAGCTACTCTTAGTGATTGTTGAGCCAAAAGGCTGATTATTTACCTACAATAAAAATAGTTAGATGAAAGGAAAGAAACGTTCATCACAGTGTTACATAATCAAAATGTTGAGAGGAATCGAATGGTGTCTAATAAAATTTCATTTATCTAACCCCCAACCTCCAAAATTGACCATTTTGAATGCCACGCTTGAGGAATCAAAATTTGAATTTCTCGCGGAAGGTACTGTACATTTTGCTCAAAAGCTTTGATAGTATCGTTCTTTTATTTAAATTACACTAATATCCGTCTATGGCGTAAACACATTTTCACCATTCTTTAGACAGATTTTTAGAGCATGATAGCATGTTATATATACCCAATGGGAAAAAGGCAGAACTATATGAAAAATAAATAAATTTAAGTAAATTACTCATTAATTGCCAAATCCGTGCCTAAATATAAATTTTTCTTCTTTTACATATAGTACCGCCTTTTCCCCCATTGGGTTCAGTTGTAACCTGCTATAATGCTCTAGAATGCTGACTACAGATTGGTGAAAATGTCTTCACTCCTTAGACAGATATTAGTGTAATTTAAATGATAAAGCGATGCTGTCAAATCGTTTGAGTAAACTATATCTTCCGCAAATGTTTCAAATTATGATGCCTGAAAAGTGACTTTAAAATGGTTGGGGTTAGATAAATGGAATTTTAATTGACACTATTCGATTCTTTTCAAATTTGCATTGTGATGAATGTTTATTTCTATCATCTATTTTTATTGTGGGTAAATAATCAGCCTTATGGCTCAACTACCACCAAAAGCGTATTTGACCGTACTCATTTTCTAGTAGTCCTTGATTTCAACTATTTGGAGAAACCAATTAATAAGTCTTAGTTGTTCGAGAAAATATGCCTTTGTTCATCGTATTAAAGTTACTGCTGTTTTTTCGCGTGTTGGCAGTAAAATAACCCTAAAAATTTAGCAGTCCCATATACCGGGTGATTCATAATTATTATAACACAACATTTATCATCCAAACTTAGTGTGCAGATAGCAAACATTTGTACCATTTTCTAACTAAGAATCATTAAAAAAATTGCACTAGATAATCAATAATGTTGATTTAAATCTAAATTTCGATATTTCCATTCGGCAATTTGAATTCAAAGCTTATTTGTTTGCTATTTGCAGCATTGCATCAATAACAATGTGGCATAAAAAGTGCATTTAGTCATTCATCACTTTCAACAATGTAATAATTTATGCAATGCAATCATACAGAAGTCAAAGAACATCGCATGGTTGAAGTTACGAATGCTTACAACTCCTTCTGGGGTCGAGTTGACAATTGTATTATTGGGAAATGTCGCCAGTTAATAAACCGGTAAAGTTGTGTCCTGTAACATTTTCAGTCTTCATTGTTGTATTTTATCATTACATTGTTGAAAGTGTTGAATGAATAAATACACTTTTTATGCCAGATTGTTATTGATGCAATTCGGTAAATGGCAATGAAATAAGCTTTGAATTCAAATTGCCTAATGTCAACATTTAGATTTAAATCAATATTATTGATTAACCTGAGCAAATTTTTCAATGATTTTTAGTTAGAAAAATAGTACAAGTGTTTACTATCTGCACCCTACGTTTGGATGATAAATGTTGTGTAATAACTGAATACTAAGGATTTGGTTTGTGTTAATAATTATGAATCACCCGGTATATACAGATCACTGCCTAGATAGCATCTTTTTTTCGAAAATATCTAAATTTATATTTTTGGCAGTATTGTTTAGCTAATAAAATTTTTTTTTGGATTTATAGGATTCTCGACGGAATCTCAAGCGTCAATGGGAGAAGCAAAAGAAGGATAAGAAACGACGGAAGGAAGAACGTCTGCTAAGGGAAATGATTGTAACTCCGGAGGATGGAACAACCCGTTCTCAGGTACCTATTGTCAGTAGGGATAAAAGTGAAATATACAGAATTAATTACACATTTATGTATGTTTGCGGCTTGACTTACTACTGGAAAGTCAAGCCAGTAGCTCCGGAGAATAGTTTCACCACAGCATATTAATGGCATCGCGCCATCACGTGCAGTGACAAATTCAGTTGCATAGGCGAGAATTCGTCCCAATCAGGAGTTTTGCCGGACAATTTGGGATCCACAGCCAGCCCTCGCGCCGACGGAAAAGGCGTTTGCATTTATTAAATCTATATCTGTTTTATATTTATATTATTTAATTACTAAATTATGTTTTTATGATGATTATAAACAATAGCATTACAATTATAAATTATAAGGAACCGTTATCGTCAGATAAGGCATCCATAGAGCTCCGGACTTAATCTTGAGCAGTGTTCCGCAAACATTTTAGGACTTCCGGCCACTAAAATAATTTTCATCCTACCTGAAAGTGTCCTCCTTTACCCTGGAAGTGTACCTTGAAATTTAACTTAGTACCTCTGTACAGCTTTTTAGCTTGCGCAGCAGTCCATGACAGTCTTAACAAGCCCATAGTTCCACGGATAGTGTTGGAAGTGGAGTTCAGTGTGCGAAACTTTAAACGTGCTAATTTCAAAGAAGATATTTTAGCAGTTCTACTGTTGTGTTTTTTAGAGAAATAATTATTCAAATTGCTTCCTTCTGAAATCACAAATGAGGCAGACAGCGGCGTTGTTAATTTCCTCCCAAGAGGGTTTGCTACTTTTCGAGTTTTTCTGTTTTAGTGGTCATAATATTTGGGCGTTGCAATTGAGTGTATGTGGCAGTGAGACAGGCAACGTGTTACATCAATTGAAATGCCATACACAGACTGGATGACATACCGTATTTGATATCCATGGTTTCAATAATCAGGGAAAACTCAATGCGCTGAGTGCAGTTGGTCTATTGAATGAGGTCAAGAATGATGTGATGTATCAGCAGCACTTTGTTACAATCGATTCGCCGGAGAGGCACGCTCGCGCAATTAGGGAAATGTGTAGCGCCGAGGCTGGTAGAAACATCACGTGCACACACAGGCCCCTGAGCAGGCGTCATGAAACAAATAAAAAGTAAGACGGCCGAAAATAAATAATTTACGGAGCACTGTCTTAAGCACCGGTTCCTCCTCTGACTCTTTTCAAAACCATTTCAAGGCCCCAGTTGTAGAGTCTGTTGTATTGTGTTGTTCCACCATGCACTCCATACACCGGTTTAATTGATGGTTTGTTCACCACCCATTCGAAGGGGACTGGTCGGCAGTACACAGTGAGTGTGGCCGTGCCCGGTTCGGTGCTGGCCACAGCGCAAACTTTGGAACTGCGCACTCTTCTCTCCGGCCAGATCGCCCGCGCGTTGGCCGTCTTCTCCGTGGACGAAGTGGTGGTCTTCGACGAGGACGGACACCT
Source organism: Nematoplana nigrocapitula (assembly GCA_032274565.1). Classification (NCBI taxonomy): domain Eukaryota; kingdom Metazoa; phylum Platyhelminthes; order Proseriata; family Nematoplanidae; genus Nematoplana; species Nematoplana nigrocapitula. The sequence continues at coordinate 3,435 of JAUYWV010101352.1, read as the reverse complement.
GCCCGTTCGAAAAACCGACCAGATGGTGAGATGAATTAGTACTCCTCGAGATTTTTTTATGCCGATACACCTTCCCCCGCCTAGCACTTGTTCAATAACATTCAATATTTTTCAGTGATAGTGTAGCACAGGGTGTCCCAAATGTAACTTGCGCATTTTGGTTTCCTCCAAATCGAGGAAATTGCAGCCGATGCTGCTAACACTTAAATAGATGAAAGTCAGATTCTTGAGAATCTATTTGACATATTAACCAATAAAATCGACAAGGTGTTTCATTATTTATTCTAGAATCTAGATAAAGAAAACTTGATGTTTGATTCTTCTTGTTGAAAACACAACCTACCAGGCCGATCAGAATCAATTATGGCACGGATACGGGTGCCATCGTCATTTTCTTCCAACGCAGTACGAATTTCCGCCTCGATGTTTTCAGACCTTTTCCGGTACACCAGCTGTTTTATGTCCCTCCATATCATTCGCTGGGCATCCAGAGATTCGTCGAAAAAGTTTGGTCATATCAAACCGCCTACCCAATCAATTTACCTTCGGCGACTGTAGCGCAGCTGTTAGCCCAAAGAGGGGATTTTCCACGGATTAGTATCGTCAGTTGGGGGTTTCAATTTTTCTTTGGAACACGAATACAGACCTGTAAAGTTTATATCTTCACGTCCACAATTCCAATCGTGGATGGAAGAATAACGCATGAAGTACAGCCGCAATTTCTGACTGTCACTGTGCGCATTTCTTATATAATTATCTTATGTTATACAGGGCGCAGTGTCCTTGGATTGTTAGGAGAGTAGCCAAGTTTGCCGAGACGACGAACCGAGAGAGTTAGACAACGAAGAATGACATAAGAAAAAAGGAGTTGACCTTTATGTTTAACGAGAAGGCCACAGAGGAACAGAGTTCAATGGGATTGGTGAAGATAGGAGGCAGATAAGAGAGTGCAGTTGTTGGAGCGCACACGAGAAGAGAGTTGGGCCCCATGCAGCCGCCTTCCCGTGTCGTGTTCCGCCAGGCAAAGTGCTGAGTTACCCGGGACCTCTTACGGTTTCTCTCTTTCTCTTTATCTATCCCCTTTTTCTCGCTCTCTGCCTCTCATCGCCTCTTTTTTAGTCTCTCACCTCCCTTCTTCTTCTTCTTCTGCTCACACCACGTCTTGCCCCGGGGCTCCGGGGATATTGACGGGATCGACTGGGGGCTCCACCCGACCGACCCTCCGCAAGTACTTGACTACATCTGTCGGTTTTCCGAGGGCTTCAGCCATGGTTGCGGTATGCCCCCAAAGGTCACCTCCCTCCCATTTGTCCTTCACCATTTCTCTCTCTTTACTCTAACTTATCTCTTCTCTCTCGTTTTTATTTTCTCTCTATTTTTACTCTCCTGATTTTTAGTCCCTCTTTCTCTCTTCTCTATTACTTTTCTCTCTATGGCTTTATCTTTCATTTCTCGTTTTCCTCCGGGAGGTCAGGGCGCTCGTGCGTCCCTTCTACCAGGAATTACAACTTACAACAAGAATGGATTTGGTGATCAAATAAAGCGCTGTGGAGAAAGAGAAAGTGCGGATTTCTCTTTTGACGAGAGTGGCACCAGAGCTTTCCTGCTTTGGCTAGGAACGCAATAAGTGAAGAAAGAGACGAAAATCGGAATTCCGTATAGAGGCAGATTGTTTTCGAACAGCGGTGATCTTTGCCAATCTGCGTACAGATGCCGACTGATCTATACTGTGATTGGTTGATGCGCCGATTAAGTCAAGCTGTTTATATTACCTAAGAAAATTGTTTAATTAATTTATGCGTGAAATGTAGATGATCTATGCTTCTGGTTTTAGGTGGATATTAAGCGGACCATGACAGACCTTCAGGATGAGCAAGACCCTAATCTCGCTGCCCTGTTTGCCTTCTTCCTGCAGTTCATGGAGTCTCCCCAGGTATGCAGTGCTGTTACGATTGACGCATACAACAACTGTTTATAGTTTTGCGATTTACGTCTTCTTTTTGTCTCTCTGCTGCTAGTATCTCCGACGACAACTCTTCCCCCAGCAATGGTGCCTCTCCAAAGTCGGTCTCCTTCCGCCCCTGATGATCCCCAGTCACGTGCGTCAGGACGACAAGTCGGCCTACCGCGAAGGAGCCGTTGTCTCGGAAACGGACACTGATATGAATGCCTTCAATACGACCAATGAAAGAAACAAACAAAAGGTAATCGGGCTCCACTTTGTAATATCCGTTAACATTAACTAACAATGCAGGTACAGGATATGTTCGCCGTTCTTTTTCCTCCCACCTCTATCTCCTATTCATTTTCCTCCATGTTTTATCGCTTCTCCCACTCTCACTTCTCTTTCCTCTTTCTCCTCTGGGATGCCGGAGTGCTGACGCGTTCTTTCGACCGTGAGTTGCAAGCCGGTAGGTTTATCGAGCCAGAGTAAGACGCGGATTGCCATACTTAGAAGCGTGGTATCGGTCCCTTTTCGACCCGGAGGTGAATCCACATTGTCCCCATTGTGAAGACCTTGGAACACTGACTCCAGGTGTGACCTGACCTAGGCCCGCGGCTGCGCGCGTTTGAGATGGGACCCCGCTTCTATCGGTGCTGACGGGGATCCCGGGGCGGTGGCCTCGTACATGCGCGAGATCCGGCTCCTCTAACCCAAACCTACAAACGCCTATTCACTGCACTATTCAAGGCTACCAACAATGTATACCTTGATAACCAAATAGGCAATATTAAATGATGTTTTTTGCAGGTGCTCTTTGGCTCTCTGTCATGTTGAATTGCCATGGAGTAGTTAAAACATCTTTGAGATTGTGATGATGAGTGGATTCGTAAATACCTGCAAAGTCTAGGCCTCGCCTCACTTGATCACCCTCTCTTGTGGGACAGTCGTGAAACCCCCAGTACCTCGATGCCTTGAGTGGTGGTGCGAATGCACGAGGCTTCGGAACATCTTGGTTAGGCGTGGGCATATGAGTGGTGTTCTGTGAAAGTTAGGGCTTTTGTTAAATTGCAGCCACCCAGCCTTCTAATACTTATAATGCTGTAGAAAGTTTGTGTATCGCTTGGCTGAGGGATGGTGTCCACCTCTGTTGTATGTTAATTACACAGCCTCATCTGGGTGATATTAAACGGTTTAGCATCCCTTCTGAGACACTAACTATGTCCAAGTTAGATCTACTTGCCAGTACGGCATCTCAGAGGATTCCGTGTCGCTAGACTCGTATCTGAGGTGGTTCCGGTTCCCCTGACGACATCTCGGTGACCAACAACCCTATTGGGCAGTCTAACTGGGACTCGGCAATGTTTCTCCGATGCGCCGTCAATCTAACATTTAACTGTAGACAGTTGCTGTTGTTGTTGTTGTTGTTGTTGTACAGCAGGTCTCGTCAGGGGAGCCGGTACTCCCTCAGATACGAGTCCACCGACACGGAT
>JAUYWV010101341.1:0-13450 GCA_032274565.1 Nematoplana nigrocapitula | reverse complement strand
GTGTGTGTGTGTGTGTGTGTGTGTGAGTGTGTGCGTGTGTGTGTGTGTGTGAGTGTGTGTGTGTGTGTGTGTGTGTGTGTGTGTGTGTTGCTTCTCCCGGTTCAGGCAGGGCGCCCCCACCGCTCTACGCAACGCAAGTAGACTGTTTGATATTTAGTCACGAGTCGTCTCTCTTGTCTATCAATCGTAGGATTCGTGAGGCACGCGCACATTGAGTCATACGGGTGGTTACATAACTCGATTGTCTCCTTTATCGCTCGTAGTCGCGCGCACATTGAATCAGCCAGGTGGTTACAATGGCCATATGTCATATGGCGAGTGTCTGGTTTGTCGATCGAAGGTGCCGGCACACACATACTCTCTTTTCTAACATGACAAATACAGCCGACATACACACTGCATTTACAATACTACCTATACAAATGTGTTTATAGGGTGGTGATCGAAATATCCAACGACAACAGGAAACACAATCAGCAGAATGAATTACAGGTGTCATTAAGCAGTCACAAACCGTTGGTGCTCTAATAAAATTACCTTTATAATATTCATAATATGTTATATTCGTAAAAATGCAGCAATAAAAGAGGACAAAGGACACAATATTATTGAATGTACAACAAGCACATGACCGAGAAGTAAGCTGGTCAATTTTCTTCTGAACATAACAGAAAATAGAAAAGTATGCGAAAAGAGAGAGGGAAAGTTAGAATCACAGAAGGTCTCTGGGTATAATTTTGTACAATTTTTTGGTGGAGGAGGGAGGGCTAATCTTGATCGTAGGTTTCCCTTACTACATATCGGAATGTAATTTCACATTCGCTGAATGTATCTTGTAGCTTGACAAGCCGACCGTGTGCCTCGTTTAAATTAATTCTTTCTAATTCTGGTTTAGTGAGACGATAGCAGGTAAAACGAAACCATATATCCAATTTTTCGTTCAGCTTGAACTTACAGAGGCAGAAAATGTAGCTTCTGCTGTCTGGAAGGGGAGTCACGGATTCTAATTCCATTTGTGAAGCCAAACGCAATTAACCAGGTCAACGGATTGAGGCTACATGACCTTTGTGTCGTTTGACTGATATATATTTATACTCATTTTTTACTTCATTGGTTTCTTTACGGGAGTAGATCTGGGTGTACCCATCGAAATATTTTCCTCTTTCAAAATTGTCTCTGTCATCACAACCTCTCACTAATTCTCTCAAGCATTCTCCACTTCAATTCTTCAAGTCATCGATCTTCTTCTGCTGCTCACACCAAGTCTTGCCCCGGGGCTCCGGGGATATTGACGGGATCGAGTGGGGGCTCCACCCGACCCACCCTCCGCAAGTACTTCACGACATCCTTCGGTTTTCCGATAGCTTCAGCCATGGTTGCTGTATGCCCCCAAAGGTCTGCTCGAGCTCACCCCCAAGCTGGGCAGGCCAGAGCAGGTGATCTCCCGTTTCTTCTCTTTTCTCTGGTCCTCCCTATCGCTTCTCTCCCTTTTGTCATTTTTCGCCCTCTGATCTCCCCATGCAGTGTATTCTAATATTATAATAAATTATTGATTAACTATACCCCCATCAGTGCAGCAGTTCTTCTATTCGAACTGCAGTAATTAGTCTATACTAATTCCACAATGCGGCTCTTGTGCTTTCAGGGGCTAAACGAAGACGTTAGCATCAGCAAGTTCTTCGACGACCCAATGTTGCTGGAATTGGCCAGACAAGACGTCATCGTCAACTATCCCATGTAGCTCGCCAACATGGCCAGCTTGTGTCGCTTTGTGCTCCGCCATCACTCATCTGACACCTGTCACCGCGCAGGTTGTCAGAGTGCATTTGATCTACTTTTTACATTGATTGATGCTCGTTTTTCATTGTAAGATATGAAGTACCTTAAATACCGCAGTTTGTTGTTCTTGCAGTTGTGTTTTTCTTGCATACACCCAGTTGTGGAAAATTCATTCGAGAAATACCACCGGGATATTGGACTGGTTGGTACTCGCAATAATTACACTGTGTAAAACCACCATATAATTGATGGGAAGGCCTCATGATTCATGTGACAGCCAATCATTATCCGCTAAGATCACATTCCAGATTTTTCACCTGTAGTATGGCAATTGTTCTGAAAGAGAATATTGACATTCAGCAAACTCCCAGTAATTCAGTGTAATTTGGCCATAAAGTACTTTCAATCACAAGAGGCAAAGCTTGTTCGAGAGATCCATCCATCTTCGTAATTGACACATTTCGAATTAATTATGATTTTAAAACATATGTATACTGTAGGTGTAATATTTCTGGCTGCTGTTTAAATGCATTTCAAATTTTTAACACGTAACCAAACCTGGGTGGTATTTTTAATTCTCAATTCGTAAAGTTTGTGGCTTATAAAGCTGAAAGTCAGCACAAACTAACTCCACAATGTTTGGGATTAACAGATAACCATGCTGAATGCCAAAATTAGATTCGTAGACCACATTTTTGTCAGCAGACGGCTAGGAAAAACGTTAAAAATACAGGGTACTTGTGCAGAAATAAGAACACCGTAAATGTAACTAGGTATAACGTAAACGCAAAAAACGAACTCTTACCTTGCAAAACCGCCCTATAGATTTTTCACATAAACCTTTTTACGATTAGGCAGGTCTCAGTCTAGTCAATCAGAAAACTAAGCGTGTTCACTATATACATAGACTCGAAAACGCCCCGACCAACCATTACACTCAATCAAACGCCGGAGACCAAGACTAATAAATGGCAGCTGTGGTCCCGGCTACTTCACTGTCCTGTCGCTCGTTCTAATATAATCAGCAAACTCATCGTATCAATCAAGCAGAGTCCCATGCGAACCGAATCCATTAATTTGCTGATGAACCAAATTTACATTACTGATTTGAACAAAAATCGCTCTTTTTGTGTATATTAACTTAACAGTATAATCGTGAAACACTGCAGACATCCAGAACAATCGATCATTAATAACGACGAATAATAGATCATTTAATGAATCATTGATTTTTTTTTTAACTGTACAGTATACTGAATATACATACAATCCTAATGACCTAATTTAAAATTGAATTACATTGAAATTATAAAGTTGACGGGCTCCTTCTTCGGGAAGACCGACCGAAGTCAGCCTCAGGCATGTTGTGGAGAACATGCCCTCATCATTCAGAACTCTGGACACAAACGGCGTTCAATAGACAATGTCCTCGTCGCCCCTGGGTTCGCCACGGCCAAGGAAGGAACCAGACTGAACCAGCGTGACACCACTCGATTGGAAGACCGTCTACAGAAGTGTGTATAGGAAGGAGGTATAGAACTGGAAAGTGGAATGGCCGGATGGATGGTATGTTGAGATATCGGGTCGGAAGATTCCAGACCCCATCCGGGCCATCTCCAGAAAGGACACCGTCACAACGCACCAGCTCAGGGCGGGCCGCACATCCATCAGTGACCAGTACCTACATAGAATCGGGGCCAGGATCACGCAGGAATGCCAAGGATGTAACGACCACCAATGCCCAAGCGCAATGTGCGAGTTCTACGGGTAGGAAGCAGGCACTCCCAGATACATACTCCTATGATGCTCCGCCACGGAGAACACCAGACAGGCGCTCCTTGGACCCAACCCGCCAATCGAGGAAATTAGCAAAGCCATCATCCCTATCACGGAAACGTGTTGCAGTATACGGGATGGACTGCTGTCCACCAGACCGTAACGGGTTTCGGAGAGGAACAACAACAACAACAACAACCAAAGGCGACTATAGAGGGCAAGAAATCAGCAATCTGCGTGTCCCAGTCGGTGATAGAAAGGTAGAAACGCTTCGCAAGCTCAAAGCGACGACAGTCTATGTAGGTCCGCGAGCTGAGGTAGACACTAAATTTTATGGCATTATCTTGTGCTCTTTTTTTGCAATTCACTGGAAGGTCAATGAAACCTGAGCAGGCCTACTCACATAGAGAGGGAATGAGACAGTTGTAAATGGATGTGTTTTCGGACTCACAAAGATGTGAAATATAGGCTTTTCTTGTCAGTAGGCTGTATGAGTTCGCTCGGCGGGTTCCGTAAATTTTACTCGCAGTGTCTGGGGTGTAATATAGAGTAGAGTTTACTCTCGCTGTGACAATGAGGCTGTTGTAGTTGTCGTCGTCATGCAATCAACATTAAGGGAACTACTGTACTGTTGGGAACGTTCCTTTGAACTCCTCCCAGAAACCCGACGCCTGGACCGGGTCGGACACCAGATTGCTAAGATCTTGAATGCTCCATTTTTGTCGGAGGTTGTGGATAGCTGGGCAATCAGTGACTATGTGTTCGACTGTCTCTGCTTCCAGTAGACATGCTCTGCAGATATCGCCCTCGCTCTTGCTTATTCTCTTGCAGTAGCTATGGTCGGAGTTCAAGGGAGTGGCCTGTTCTGAACCTTCTCAAATTGATTATTCCTCTCTTACCGATATTTCTTTCTTTTTCTTCAGACGGAATCCTGTAAGGGGAACGAGCCGAAGCCCCGCAGATACGAGGCCACCAACCCGGAATTCTCTGAGAGGCCTGTGTCAGACTTGTGCAGATTTTCCATACAGTACATAAACGTATAGTCTCTGAAACAAGGACCGTTTAATATCATACAGATTAATCTATGAATAACATGAACGAACCCAAACTTTCTACAATATTGCAACTCCAAGAACAGCAAAACATCATTTAATATTGCCTATCTGCTTATAAAATGGAAGTTGTTCGATGTGCCTTTGAAATGATCCGTTTGGAGGGAATTGTGAAAAGAGCATTGCTAGTTTTGACCAATTTCAGTGTTTACTGGTGTTCTTAGATCAGATTTTTGTATGTGGTATACATTTGAGGGCCCTGTCTAGACGGGGTTGGTCTGCACAACCTGATGTTTGATGCTGTTAGACCGTTTGAAAAAAAAATTTTCTAGGGGGAAAGAGAAGAGAGTTATCAAAGGGCAGTCCCTGAAAATAATATGTTTTGGTTGAGTATACAGAGTACCGAGTAGCCTAACCGAAAAGGGTTCATAAAGAAATGTTTCGGGTCAATGAACTGGAGGTTCCCAGATAATTAATGATCAGAAAAAAGAGAGAATGAGAAGAATACAAGATTTGATGAAGGAAGGGTGGAAATAAAAGGCAAAAATATATGGGTATTGGAACGCACCGGCTTTTTGTCGACTAAAGAACGTTTGGTGGTCCCCCATCTGTCTATTCCACAGACATTTTCCGTCGTCAAAAGTTTTTATTTGGTACAGTAATATAGTATATCGTGCTTTTTTAAAGTAATTTCAATATCCCTTTTAATTGTCTTGGAAATCTTACCAATTCGTGTTCCCTCTCAATGGTTGTATAAATGGCAGTGTAGATATTGAAGCCGTTGTCAGTGTGTCTAAAAATTTAGCAATAATTCGGATAATATAATATGTGAACAATTCTTGTATATGGAATGATAATAAATGTTTTCATCTTTCCTATATATTCAGCTAACACTTGTATATGCTCTTCTCGATCTACAAATGTGGGCACGGCAGCAGTTTTACAGCTATAGTTTTTCTAGAAGGTAGTAATTGACAGATATGTTAGTTGAAAGTGACCTCCCCTCGCAACGCCCTTGTTTCTGTTTGATTAAGGCCGGCGTGACGTCACTAGACAGCCTGTAGTGCGTTGAAATTCCGTGACGTCATCCAATCATACTGTTTTGTTTCAAGGAATTCCCTCCGGTTCACGGGGATATATATGGATCTATATGATAGTTTAAGGTCATTAACAGTCTTTGATTAAATTATTTGTAAAACATACATATACTACTTATACCGGATAGTCAAAAAGTAGTATATTCGTACACTAGCATTCTTATGGATTAATAATAGCTAAAAATAAGCTTATTTTTTACACTATGTATGATACAAATATATTGAAAATTTAAGTGTAGTTGTTAATTTACTTTGAGTTGAACCTCTATGTACTAATTATTCTATGGTTGAATCAGTACCTAAATTTATAAGTTAATTCAAATTTATGACGTAGACTGCATAACTAAACCATTTTGTCGTTATCTGACATGCATATTGCGTTATCTGAAATATATATGAAAAAGGTGTGATTAGCAAATGACATTTGTTAGCACTGCAACTTTCACAAACTTGGGACTTAAAATGTACAGTACATACGACAACCAAAACTTCATTTGTGTAAAGTACTTCAGTTCAGCCTATTTATTCTAACTGACCTGGGATAGTGTACGACCGAATATATTCATTATGCGTTTTATGATTCGATTAATATCAACTCTGTTGTCAATATTTCCCAGCTCAGGAAATTTGCTAGCTACACTACAGTATATGTGCAAGTGGTATATCGAATAAAATGGGTAAACATAAAAACAGACACACCTTTTGAGTATGCCTGGCTGGTTGACATCTCTGAAGTGAGCCGCTTCTTTGTGCTATACCGAACTGTTGCAGAAGTCAATATGTGTGTTGTAAATGCTGTCGTACTCTGCAATTCAGTTGACTGAATTTTCATAGATGAAGAGGTAGCTCTAATTGATGACACTGATGATGCGTCCAGTGTTGAAGATAATGCAGTGACTTTCGTAGATCTTGATGAACTACTTGTAGATGTATCCAGTGTTGAAGATGCTGCTGCTTCTGTTGTAGATCTTGGTGAACTAGCTGTAGTAGATGTATCAAGTGTCGAAGATAATGCTGTGTCTGCTGTAGGTCTTGATGAACTAGTTGGGAAAGTTGAGAAATCAATTGAATACCATTTTGTCGTTTCAACTTCATACGATTCGGATGTTTCTGATTCAAAGTTGGATGAAGAAGTTGTTGTAGCTGTCGAAGACGATTTTGTTGAAGATTGCATCGATTTTGAGTTAATTGTTTCTGTCGAAATTGATACCGAGTCATCTGTTGACATGGAATTTTCCGTGTCGGTCAGTAAAAACGTTGACAAGTCTGTCCCAGGAAGGAAATCTGTAGTTTCCATTATTGTAGGTGATAGCGTCGTCTCAATCTCGTTACACGTGATTTGGGGCATTACTGTAAAAGAAACATTGTGCAAAGATAAATGACATCGATAGAAATGATGACGTTAAAGGGTCATAAATTCTTACAGGGATCCGACTGAGCTACCGGGACAAATTTCCAACCGGCACTAATGTCCGAGGTTGTAGTCAGAAGGACACGACCATCTTCGGACAAGCCAGAGAGTGAGTAGTTGGTGGATGTGCTGAGCACCTCATAGACATCTACCGCCGGTGTTACCACGTCTGGTCTAACCAGCGGCCTCAAAATGGTCCAGAACGCGCGGCCTCTCTCCTCGATATCGGCTAGCTCCACCAGCGTCAAATCAGAATTGTTGTAGTTGAGAGCAAAGTGGTAGGGAAAGCTCCCATTGCAAGGATGCGGAGTACGGATAAGGTGGCGATTGTCAGGCTGGGGCAAGACTTCCCAAACCTGGTCGTCAGCAGAACCGGGTTCTTCTCCATCGCCTAAGACCAGCACTGGGAGATTTGGTGGCGAACTGAGAAAACTGTAGCGAAGTTGTCGGTACTCGCATGATAGGTTCTCGGTGCAGTTGGAGGGGATCGAGTAGATCCGGTAATAACCCCAGGCCAGCGTAGATTTGTCTGAAACGAAATGTTACCATTAACAACGAAAGACATTGCACTGCTGGATGGCAGAAAGATACACTGACATGAAGTGAGCTCAGAACGTGGAGTAGCGAAAATGAGACAAGAGAGAGAAATAGAGGGCACAGAAGATTGGAGGAAAATGGATAGAGAGAGACTAAATAGAGGAAGGAGAAGTAAATGAAAATAGTGTGTGACAGAGAGACATAAAAAAAGATTTTGTATATTAAGTCGGAAAGAAGAAAAGGATTCGTCAACAACCTAAATATACTTGCTAAGTAACGGTGGATATAAATTACTCAATATATGTTATGGCACGCCTCTTCTGAAATATTTAAGGAAAATTTAGGTGTTAATCACCAGTGTTTGTGTCACGGTCGCTGAAAAGCTAGACAATCAAGTTACATTCACAATGTACGCATTCTTAATGTCTTATCTATTTGGTTTGTATTGGTCATCCATTAAGTTCAATGTGCATATTACGATTCTGTGGATGGCAAAATTTGCTTAATTATAAGTTTGCACTCGCTTCAAATTTACCGCTATTGATTCGAGTGCTTTGATTGGTCAATCAATGGCGGTAAATTTGATTTAAGATGGGCAATTAGATAAAGATAAAAAAAGTTGATTTTGATGTTTAATATGAGACTTTAATGCAATTTTAGTTGGTAAAACAAAATAATAATAATATATGAGAAAAGGTATCGTAAACAATTTATAAAGGAAAATTGCACATATCTCAGCAAATAATTATAATTGAATGATTGACACCCAATTTGAGAACAATTTTTTAACGTCATATTGACGCACACTATATAAAAATGCAGTAAACTCGTGAGGAAGGCATAAACTGCATTAGAAACAAAATCCCAAATTTGTGATAACATCTTTTTGGGAAATCGAGTTACGTCAGTGTTTAAGCTGGCGGTTTCACAGGGCCCATTTCTTTGGATGAAACTGTGAATGGTCAGCGCTTCCTCAATATGATTCTGAACGATATGGCATCGTTTTTTAAAAGAGATGGAGGCGTTCCAAAATGGTTCTTTATTTCGGCAACAAGATGGCGCACATTGGTACATATGTAGAGGAGCACGATATTTATTAAGTCGGATGTTCAAAGGTCACTCATTGCGGGGCGAAAAAGATCGAATTTGTTGCAACCTCACATCGTGATGCATTGGATGTCTATCTGTCGATAGTTCTGCTTTTGTCAAGAAGGTTCAGGTTTATGGCATCCATTTTTTTCTACGCAGTTCTATTTTGTGCTTTATATTTTGGATTTTTTATAGTTTTGCATGAATCTGTATTTAATTTTGCTAGCATGCCTTTTTTGGCTTTCCTCATCCGCGTTTTCTACGAAATCGTTCTTCGATGATTGTTTTCATTAGGATATCTTTACTTAAGATGTGATCTATCTAGTTCTTCCGTTTCAATATAGTCTAAAATAAATTACGTCTTTTTATCTCTTCTACAGTAATACGACTTTGTTGGTTTTCCGATCCTGCCATGATATTCTCTGCATTCGTCTCCATATCATATCCACATTTTAAATTTGCTTCTATCTTTTTCTTATCACTTTCTTGGAGTGTCCATGTTTTGATCCATAAAGGGCTACACTTCATATTATAGTTCTCTGTTTAACCCTTTGGTAAGCAATTATCTTCGTTTAGTAAAGGCTTGGTTTGCCATGGCAATTCTTGTTCTTATTTCCTCATGGAATCTTTGGATGTGGGGCCACATAAACAGCTGGTATCCGATGATCCCAAGGTTAAATTGACGATGAGACCCGCATCTGTGCCATAGTCGATTTTTATCACCATGTTAGATTGTGTTTGCAACAAGAAGGACCACATGTCAAATTTTAATTTCATTGTATTGAATAGATTATTTTGAAAACACATGACACCCATTTGATTCATTGTGTAGAAATATTGAAATATCCAGTCGAGTATATTGGTTAATATGACAGGAACAGAACAGATCATAACGCGAGTATATAGAAGAAGTCACTGAGTTCATATATCTAGGATCACTCGTCAACACCAAACGAAGACTATAGCAATGGCAAGGAATGCAGAACAGAAAATAACCACTACCTGGAGAAGTACATAGAATAAATATAAAATATTTGGCAATCTGTTTTATAATTGCACTACTTGTATGGCTTTGAAACCTGTGCATGACAAATAAAAATCAAACGATAATAAACAGTTTGGGGATGTAGAGCTATCGCCGACCATTGAGGATATCTTGTATAGAAAGACGGACAACCAATGTGTTTTGGATCAAATGGACACAAAGAGATCACCAACAGCTTAAGGAGAGAGAAATCCAGTTAAAGATAGACAACAAACGGAAACGCGGCGGCAGGCCAACACTTTCGTGAACCAATGACATCACATCTTGGTGTGGTTGAGAACTCGCAAACGTACGTAATCAGACCCTGGACAGAGGAAGATGGCGTGCTCTCGTGATGACCACAGCAGCGCAGTTCGAAGCCATCTGACCTTGAGAGAGAAATGTCAAATAAAAAATTTCAAGAATCTGACTTTCATTCATTCAAGTTTATTCTGCTCGATTTGGAGGAAAATAAAATGTGTAAGCCTCTTTTGGGACGCCCTGTACATGTACTTTCACACGACGTTTAAAATTGTTTGAGTTATTTACCATATAGGTTTTAGAGCTCTTCTTGGAAGGAAGAACTGTTAAAATATACTGGTAAAGCTCACATTTGTGAAATTGTCCGTAATACTTGCAATAGCTCCACTTGTAATGTTGGAAAGCCTTGGTGGTGGGACACCACAGCTTTTCCTTGTTGTCCTCCTGGATGCAGTCCTCGTAGCAGGTCCCCTCATAGACAAAGGGGAAAAAGCAGCGCTTCTCACCAGAGTACACCTCGGGTTCACTACTCCTAGTCGATTTGGGCAGATTGGCACATGACGGCGTTTCTGTATGGGTAGGTTTGGCGCAGACAACACAGAATACATTAGATTAAAATTTGGTGCAAAGTTATTCGAAGTCTGACAACAATATAATGCATGGGCTCCTGAAATGGATGGACGCTGGTAGTCTATAGTGATGAAAACGAGTTCATCTATCTCATCGTCATCATTATCATCATCTGTACCACCACTTTGCAATATACACATTTTCCGCGTCTATTTCAGATTATTTTTGCAAGTCTTCCTCAGAAGTTTCCAAATGAAATTCAGAGAATTCTTTTTTCGAAATACGATATTTCCGATTCAATTTCAGAAAAGTATAATTTAATTAACAGAGAACATGTTCAAAAGCTTACGTTCCCAATTCCATGTCCTCCATGTTTAGCGCACGCCGTAAAAATCCTTGAGCAGACCGACTTGAATTGACCATATCTTGTGGGGTGAACAGTACTATGGATTCGTCAATTATGCCTTCGACCTATGTCAACCGCTGCTCACCCACTCTTAAGGGACCCGCTTTCGCTCTTCCACCACTGCTTGCATTTTACTCCAGATTGTTTCTACAGGATTCAATTGTGGGTAATACGGTCCCAGGCGACCGACAGTGGTGAATCCTGGAAAATCATTCTCACACTCATCCAACCTGGAGTGAGATAGTGAGTTGTCATAAACAATGAACACAAAGTCCATCACCCTGACATCTGCGCTGGTGAAGGAATTCTGTAACATATCGAGAACCCAATCCTTCGTCGCGCCAGAATTGAAGTCTCCACGACGCCAAACATGTTTGGTCTTTAGATGCTGGTAGTGCTACTACCGCCCGTTCACCTTCACTTGCTCTACCTTGAGTCCTCCTAATTCCAAATAATGGTTTTATGGAGTCTCATGTATTGATTAACTCTTTCAACATACTGTCGACTTAATTGCCTTTTAGTACTATTCATCGTAAAAGGATTAGCATGTACCTTCTTTTGAGAAATAAGCCTCCCTTCTAAGTCGTGTTGTATGCTTGATTGACATTCCCATCGCTTGTTCAGTCCTCTCGGACAATTGCCTCAGAGTGAGAGGTGGATCAATTTCGATCATGGTTACAATATTATCAAACTGTTCACCAGTCAGTTTCTTCTTACTTCTCCTTTGGGGTTTGGATGTTCGGCGTCAGCTCTAAGCCATAAATAAGCAGTTCACTATTTTATCTCAAGCTGTTCAACCAGCTGGCGTCAATTTCTACCATTATTAGTCAGTCTCACAATCCTTTCTCTATCGGCAACTATGGTACGTTTTCGTTTGTACCGAGGCATTGTATAAACTTAAAAGCGATGTGTGCTATGCATATACAGGTTTCTGTGGTATGATAAACTGATTTATGTAATCTCAATTCAGAGTACAACCTTGTTGTACACCTCTTCCTATTATTGTTGCGGTTCATCTATTTAAATAGAACATATTGCGTTAGTTCTAAAGATTCTACGTCATGATTTTGATTTGAATGTGTCAAGTGATCTAAAATCTCAAGAAAACAAAAGTCAAAATAGACTTTGACTCACTGAGTAAGGTCAAATTGTACAAACAATAGGCGAAGGAGCTTGAGATGTTCATGGAATTCGTCTTTGCGCACCACATATATCCCTTTTGATCTCGGATGCAGTCGTTATGGCACTGATTCGAGTAGTAGAAGGGAAAGACACACCTGGATTCGTCTGTGGTCGCCGGCTCAGGGCTGGGCTGGGCCTGTGCCAGACCGGCACAATCGGGTTTCAAGGCTATCAGGGTGCGTAAAGTTAGTCAGTGGTCGATATGTTCAGATGGGACTCACTATACGTAAAATTCAAATACATTATCGGGTGGGTTGACAGTCGCATCCGCATCCCCAAGCCAACTCCGCAGAACTTTGGGCGGATATATTCCCATAAATTCAGTGGCGTCACAGATTGACTAGGAGCCGTTGGACTAATATTTGTTTGGGGAGCAGCCTAGCTACTGTATATTAGCAGTGAACCTTCCCAAATATATTATGCTACACGTTTCTTACCCATAGATTCAATAACTAGTCACTTTTTACAACTTCCCTGGAATATATACAATAGAATACATTCCAATTACCATGTACTGAGTCATGATTAACGGCTCATGCTTTGCAAATTGCAAACTTGTCAATAATTTTCCTTTGATTCATATTCTTTGCCACATTATTTTCTATAGCTAGCGCACAGAGTGTTTTGTCTAATTCTAATTCTCATAAACTACTTTTCACTCTATATTTATTTATGTTTAAATCACACATTTTGATTAATTTCTTTCAATTCTTTGATGTCCATAAAATTCGAAATTTTAATCACATATTGTTTTATTCATATAATTGTTTTATACTAATATCTTAAGGGAAAGTTTAAAGTAGTATATTACCATATCTTTTATAGCAGTCTAAAAAAATAATGCATGAAATAAAAAATGAATGTTTCATATTTTAGCATATGCATATATACAGTACATGTACTTAACATATATAACTAGATATAACTATAAGATATCAGGAAACAACCATTTTTTAAGTAAATTAATTATTCTGATTATTCAGTAGGAAAAAGCAGAGAGGAGAATTATGCTGAGAAATATTTTCTTTGGAACTAATCGGTGTCAACCCAAGGGGGCTAATGGGCTTAAAACCTGCCTAGTCATAAATAAACTGCAGTATAGAACTGACCAGTAGTAATGGATAGCCACGCTTTGAGCCAGTGACTCACCCCCCCCCCCACGTGAGCGAGCACGTTTCCGACTGATGAGTCACCCACCCCACCCCATCCCCCACCCACCCCCCGCCTATATATATGGAGTAAGAGACGAGAGAGAGCTCAGTTGTT
>JAUYWV010101330.1:0-13451 GCA_032274565.1 Nematoplana nigrocapitula | reverse complement strand
GATAGAGAGAGAGAGTGAGAGTGAGGAGATAGAGAGAGTTTAGGTGAGAGTCAGAGTGAGAGAGAGAGTGAATGTGAGAGTCAGAGCGAGAGTGTGAGAGAGAGATAAAGAGAGTGAGAGTAAGGAGATAGAGAGAGCAAGAGTGAGAGAGAAAGAGAGAAGAGAAAGAAAAATTGAAAAGATATAGCAAGCGAAAAGAGAGTGAGAAAGGAGAATGAGCAGATAAATAAATGAATAGAAGATAGAACACAGAAGAGAGGAGAATGAGAAAGGAGACAGATACAAAAGACAGCGAGACGTAGAGGGAAGAAAGAGAGAAAGAAAGAAAAAATGAGATAGGGAAAGAGAAAAATCATAGAACGTTCCATGGAATGCATCACTTTGGCTGCTAGAACAGGACACTTCCACCAGGAGAAGGCGTCTGCATGGGCTCATTCGAGTTGAACTCGGGGAGAGGAATGGATCTGTGGTAATCAGCAAGTTGAGCATGAGATTGTCTCTTTGATAGGACAGTAGAATTTAACCGTCGTAAATAAGAAAAAGACCGTAAATCAACGCATTCGCGCTCTCATTAGGAGCACTGTGTTAATTGAAAGAGAGAGTTTCCCTATTAATTTAAAAATTTAATGCAACCAATAAAATAATACGACATCAATATTAGTAATTTTTTAAATTTCTATTCGAAGCTATATTTCGCTTTATAACACAACGTTTATACTGTAGTTGAATTTTATTTTCCAGCTCTCTACACCATTAAGGTTTAACGTATCATACTACTTTGAAAATGGAAAGTAGTACTATATTTTGACGTTATTTTAATTATATGTAGATGTAGTAATTGAAAGCTGTTTCCTACATGATTGGAGTGTTATATTATGTACTCTAAATTGATTGCGCAATTTTGACAGTTTATGAGGATGTAGTCGAGTGTAGATTGGAGTAGAGTTGTAACTATGTATTTTATCACTTTCTTCCCGCCCAACCTCCATTTGGCAGATTGGCGTGGATCTGTTCCTCCTGCCCTCCCACTACATGGACGTGGCCACCCTGTCCGGTCTTCCCCGCGTGACCGCCGGCTCCCTCTTCTACTACCCCGAGTTGGGTGGTGGCAGTGAGATGGAGACGATGCCGCAACGTCGTGCGGAGAGGAAGCGGCTGCGTGCCGATCTGACCCGCTATCTGACCCGGGCCCTGGGACTGGAGGCGGTGATGCGACTGCGGTGCACCCGCGGACTGTCCATCAGCGCTTTCCACGGCAACTGCTTCGTCCGCTCCATCGATCTTCTCTCGCTAGCCAATGTGAATCCGGATGCTGGTTTCGCTGTGCAGCTGGCTGTGGAGGAGTCACTGTCCAACCTGGACACTATCTGCTTCCAGGTGGGCATGGGAGGGAGGGCCACATAGGAGAGATGGAGTGGGGAGCTGGAAATATGAGAGGGAGAGAAAGTGAGAGGGTAAGGAACGGGGAAGATAGAAAGTTAGAGGGTAAGACAGAGGAAAGATAGAAATTGAGAGGGTAAGATAGAGGAAAGATAGAAAGTGAGAGGATCAGGAAGAGCAAAGATAGAAAGTGAGAGGATCAGGAAGAGGGAAGATAGAAAGTGTGAGGGTAAGGAAGAGGAAAGATAGAAAGTGAGAGGGTAAGGAAGAGGAAAGATAGAAAGTGAGAGGATCAGGAAGAGGAAAGATGAAGAAAGTGTGAGGGTCAGGAAGAGGGAAGATAGAAGAAAGTGTGAGGGTCAGGAAGAGAAAAGATAGAAAGTGAGAGGGTAAGAAAGAGGAAAGATAGAAAGTAAGAGGGTAAGGAAGAGAAAAGATAGAATGTGATTTAAAAGTGGGATTGATAAGATAGCGAAAGTCAAAGTAAGATATAAATCGAAAAAAGTCAGAATGTAGGGAAGAGAGGCAGAGATAAAAAGAGAAAAGCGAGGGAAAGGAAAAGAGGGAGAGATTGTGAGAATAAGGATGAGAGAGGGAAAGGTGATATGAAAGAGAGGGAGATAGAGAAATAGAAGAAGACCGAAAGGGAGGGAGATAGAGGGACAAGGGAAAATTGAAATAATAGAGAGCAAGAAGACAGAGAGGAACCAATGATGAAAGAGAATGGATGATAGAGATATGTTAGTAAATTGGGAAGCGACACAGAAAAGGGGAGGAGAGAGTCGGAGAGATGCGATGAGAACAAGAAGAACGCGAGAGGGGATTAGAAAGCGGGGCAAAGGTTAGAAGATCGCACTACATTTCTAAAACTTCCGACACATATTCTAAATTGTCTCAGTATACATCTATAAACATTAAGTCTATTTCTAAGAAATATCCTCGCTCAAAATGCCTGAATATGATTGACAGACGATGAACCGGTGGAAATACCGCATGACCCGACTGACTAAATAAGTGATGCTTGTCTGAAGCTGTCAAGCTCTCTGCCCTCTGCGCTCGGCTGTGATCAGTAGTCTACAGCAGTGTCTCGTCTCCCGGTGTGTGTGTGTGTGTGTGTGTGTGTGTGCAGTCCGCCCTGCTCTACTCGTCCACCCGTGGAGAACGCCGTATCCGTGTACACACTCTTTGTCTTCCGGTCGCCTCCAATCTGGAGGAGGTCCTCCGTTCGGCCGATTCCGCCGGCATCGCCTGTCTTCTCTCCCGGCTGGCCGTGGACCGCTCTCTGGCCACCTCGGTACAGAACGCCAGAGAATCCCTGCTCAACTCTGTCGTCGATCCCCTGGGGGTCTACGGTTCCACCAGCCGCTCGGCCAGCCAACGGGTGGGTCTGGGGGTGATTCCCGCTCCCCACGGCCTGCGCCTCCTGCCCGGCCTGGTCCTGGGTCTGCTCCGGACCAGGGCCCTCCGACTGGGGGTGAGCACGCGACTAGATGACCGGTGCGCCTCGATGGAGCTGCTGAAGAACCTTCCCCTGGGACGCCTCCTTGTCTATCTCTACCCCCGGATGCTGGCTGTCCACGCTATCGAAGCTGCGGAGGTGGTGGAGATCTGTGAAGAGGTACGTGGTGGTAAGGTCTCTCTGTGAGATATGCAAACATGGCCATCCTGTACAATATCAGCTGGCTTCTGCTTGACGTATAGACGTCTTCATGTTCTGCTCTCTTTACAAATACCGATTTAACCTCTTTTTTCCTCGACTGCTCTCCCATCACAATATTTATCCTTTCCCATCTCCAGTGAGTCGCCGTGCACTAATTGTAATAGAAGGGTCCTATCTGCAGAACTGTGTCAGACCCCCTCCAAATCAAATTCAAATTGTCAAACAAATGCCCAATTTCGACGCTTATCTCCACCCTTTAAGTGTTTCAGAAAGGACCCTTCGCCTACCGTATTGTATTCCTGACCCATTCCTTAGGGGTAGTTGCTTGGATACTGCGGTCTACACCGCACCGGTGACGCTCATATTCCTTCTTTTGGGAGGCAGTTCTGTGAAACAGTTTTTTTTTCTGTTAAGGCGGACGAAAGCTACGATTCCTCGGAGACTGAATCTGAGCAGGAATCCGACGCGGACAAAGCGTCCGAGGAAGCAGACAAAGAGAAGGAGGAGGCTGAGGAGGACGGGGCAGGAGAACTCCCCCTACTTCCCCAATTGCCCCTCAGCGCCCAAAGCCTCGACCGCTCGGGCATCTACCTCCTGGACACTGGAGAGCGTCTACTCCTCTTTGTCTCCTCGCGGGCCCCAGCCCCCCTCCTGGTCCGCCTGTTCGGCGTGGACCGGCCCGATCACGTGCCCGACGGTGCTGTCCAACTGCCCGTCCTCGCAGACCGACTGTCAGGCCGCCTGCGGACCCTAATCGGCCACTTGCAGACCAGCAGACCTATCGGGAACGGACTCCTCGTGCTCCGTGATGATTCCGCACTTCGGTTCCTCTTTCTCGACTGTCTGGTGGAGGACAGGTCCGACGCCGGAGTGTCCTACCCGGAATTCCTCCAACAAATCCACGCGCAGGTGAAATACACGGCGGACTACAGCTGAGACTGATCTCAAGGGAGAAATGTGCCTTAATTTCTTACCATGCAATATTTTCGAGAGAAGGTCAGTTATGAAGAAACCTTTGCTGTCACAGATCTGTTGTTAGAGGTAAAAGGAATTGGCTCAAGCCCGCCGTCAAATTAATCAAGCAGGGAGGTGGATTTACTAGGAATTGCAGCGGGTCATGTCCGTTCATCCATTATAAATAAACGAAAGCGGTGAGAGATATTCATAGGGACTCTCCATAAAAATATATGAAGATACACCTCTTAATGCTGTTGAATCTATTTTGCTCTGTCCAAAAAATACAAAGTCATGAGCGCAAGGAATTCTGGAATTACCTAATCAAAACAAACCTAAGATCAATTCGCTCGGGTCAAATTCGCTTTCCGACATACTGTATATATATATTAGTTGCAAAAATTTCAACTTCAATTATCAAGGAGAAGGAAGCATCTCGAGTCATATATAATCCAGAGAGAAAAATACTTCCACTCAAAACACCTCCAGCCGACTGCTCACGAATCGAGCACCTGTCCCTCCCCCCCGGTCCTCTCGTTCATTCTCAAGCGCGCCGAAGAAGTCTTCACTGTGTGGTGGAGGAGTAGAGTTAATCAAACCCTTACTACTTGTCAGCTATTGCTAAATATGAATTTTCGACGGTATGATATGCAGAAATCCACTTATGAATAGGTGTTTGCTATGTGTGTGGGTTTGTTCGTGGGTTTCTTTGTTCTCTATCTTCTTATTCATTTTTAACGCTATCACCTCGACTAAGGCACCATTCGACGCAGAATTTCACTGATCAAGTCATGGTCAAGAATTCCCAGTGATCGGACCATCGTAGCTACCATGGCGGTGCGAAAACCTTTTCTCGAATCACAGTCAATTTTCGATTTTTAAGGCTATTTAGTTAAAGCAATTTAGTTAAAATCAATATTCTTCGGCGAATAAGTCTAGAAATTTAGTCAATAGGGTATCTTTGAATTCGTTTGGACATTGGGGCGGACATAGGCCTCTTAGCAAAAAATTAATAAAGCAAATAATTAATTTTTAATCATCGCGTTGTTTTTGTCGCTTTTTTAAAAAAAAAATTCATTTGGGTACTTGTTTTATATGCAGAATTATTTTCTAAGTTACAAATTTGTGAAATAATAATTCTCCATTTAAAAAATACATTTAAAGATGCTTGCCTTATAGCGTTAAAATGAAATATTTAGAGGCTAAAAAATAATTGTGACTTACGAACGTCATTGCTTATATACTGTAAAAATAGCACGAATAATGCTTAGGTTCTACTTGAAAATGTATTGAAATGCTCAATTTAATTTAATTTAATAACTTTACAAATACACTGCTATATTTCTAGCAGTTGAAATTCGCGGTATTTATTTCAAGGTCAGAGTATTTTAATTGCGCGTCCTTAATTCGCAGGTAGTAAATCGTTCGTTCAAAATTTGGATCGATAGAGTAGGCCTGCGTTTACGGCGAGCTGACAGCTATATTGGCTAAAAATAGCATTCATGGGATTGCCAGTAAGCGTCATTTGTCCAAAATTAATATCCAATCGAGCATCGACTTGGCTGGTTACCTTTATACCTTTGCTCCAATCAAATTGCACCAGCCGTGATTTTTTTAGTCAATCCCGGAAGTATCTAGTGCTATTTTCCTGTGGAACTGTTTTTTGACCATTATAATCATTTGACATTCCCAACCCCTGTGATTAGTATGGGACATCCCGATATCCGTCCACTATATTTCTAATCATGACCCTCCCTCTGCGGTGTATTTGAGTTCTCGGACGCCTTTATATCGGAGCATTTGGTTATCAGTCCAACGATGCAACGTTCTTATTTTATTTATTTACTCTTTATTTATTTGTATATTTGTTGTAAACAGCAATAGCAATTCTTAGTATATCATTCCCGCTTTACATTTTACAGTTATAAGTATTTTCATCTCGTGTTATAATAAAGTATCTGTATTTATGATTTTTCACGATGACCATTTCTATATTTAGACTTTCTATTCGTCGTGCCCGACACGCGCTGTGATATTTATATGTGTATGGTGTACTGCAGTAGAACTAACAGGGGGATTTGTGCAAGATAGTTTATTGTGCAGCTGCCCAAATTCAGTTTTTTAATCAGTAAAAGTTTTTTTGAAAATCATTACTTCATTTGTAATAAAGTTTGCCATTAAAGAGTGAAAGGTGACGCGTTTTACTTCAGGAGTAAAGGGGAGATTTCGTGGGATTGACATGGAAAACTATTTCAGTTAAGGATTTCTAACTGTTGGAAATGGAAAAAATAGAACAAACAAAGTGCCAGAATAAGATTAGCTAGGAGTGCTGTTGCAAGACTTGATAACATATGGAAAGGAAAGAAACTAAAGCTGGAGGTAAAATCCAACTTCGTGCTATTGTATACAGTAGTTGTGAAATCTGGACAATATAGGAGCTCATGCTTGAGAATTTAAACATGATATGTTTACGAAGGATGCTGGAAAAAATGAAGACAAACGAATTTGTCAGAGAGGAAATCCAGAAGAGATGTGGGCATCTCGACAAACTATAACAGATATAGCAGCCAAGCGGAAACTGCAGTACTTCGGCCATGTTGCCAGAGCAAATAACTAACAGTAGTATGGTTGGACACATACATGGGGAGAGAAGGAGAGGAAGGACTTGAATGAATGGACAGGCTGCCAGCTGCAAGAATTGACACAAAGAAGCAGAAGCCAGGCAATGTGGAGGGAGAGTGTCACGTGATGGGTCCGCCAACGGCCTACAAGTCTACGGAAATGATGATCTATTATATTAAGCAAGCTACGTGATTCCTGCGTCGGTTGCGTAACACTAGAACACGTCTGATTGGTCAGTTAGCTGACAGAGCGAGTGCGAGCCAGCCCACTTGATTCACTCACTGACACACACACACACACACACACACACACACACACACACACACACACACACACACACAGGCTGGCTCGCTGGCCTAAAGCTGAAAGCACACTCGGTCAATCTGATCTATTGATTTTCTCTCACTCTGTAAGCAAAGATACGACGGAGACTGTCGGAGCCTGCGGTTGAACGCGTACGCTGCACAGCAATTGAGCGCGTTGTGCTTTATTCATAACAACACTTGCACGCGAACCTGCAGCGGGTCACTGGTGATAGTTATAAATACTGAATATGTAGACATTATATGCTAATAATCGATGAATGAGATTTATTGTTTGACAAAATACACACCAGAGAAAAGCGCACTGGATTAAAGGTTGTGTACCTCCTAATTTGAGCATTTATTGTCAATTGAAAATGATGTTTTTATTTAATAAAAAAGATCTTTCCTGAAATATTACCTTTTGTACATAAATTTCATTCTAGTAAACTGTCTGTTATTACTCTACTATTATATTTCACTAATTTTGTTTATGTTTCATAGCTTAGCTAAACAGGTGTCGCTCAAAGGTAGTGCGTAATATTATTTTTTGAATATTAATTCACGAACTTGTGTATAATTCCCAGAGGGAAAATATGAAAAGCTGCACGACAAGGTGACCCTGCGAGTCACTGGGAAATATACAGAAGTGGTATGTATGACCATCAACTCTTGACAGTCGCAGAGAATGAAGATGTGAGAATTGCCTGGAATAGATATTAAGAAGGCAAACCACAATCGACCAGCTATATGCAGTAGTGGACACTAATTGACAGCGGTACCGCAGCGGACCAGAACATCACCAAGCCGGATGAAGAGAAGGTAGAAATGCAGGGTGAACATTTTGAACACTACAGATAAGAGCCTTTAAGTTGAGTATTGCAGTTTAATCGTTGCATTGTTGCATAATTTTATTTTGTTTTTCATAGATTCATTTAAATGCAATTTTTTATATTAAAATCGTGCGTTACTTCTGTCTCACCCTGTAGATATCAGGATGTAGCATTTGTAATCAAGACAATTCACAGAGCCTCAAAAGTGACTGATATACCATCGTGATTGGTGCACTTGGAACCATCTCAAAGACCGCAAAGACATTGAGTGGAACATTAGACGTCTGCCTGAAATTATTGGAAGTGCGCAGTTCTCGCGGAACATGCAGCTCACATTTTGAGGAAAGTGTAGTTGTCTCTAAGTTGCGGGAAGTAGCCGAGACATGACGTAGAAGAGCCAGTAGAACATCGAAAGACTGGCGAAAATCGAAAAATAATAATAACAACAACATCAATTTTACGAATGTTTTTGGAGGGTGGAATATTATAATGAATGAAACTCGAAACTTTCAACTATCTCTTATCTCCCTTAGTTTAGTCTGCATCTCTAATATTATCCGGGAAACCTATTTTTGATTGGTCTGCCAGCCAATCAAAATTTCGGAAACAATTATTCAATAGATTGATCTCTTGACAATCTTGTCGGGATACCACAGTAGTAGAATGAATCTGTAAAGGGTATAGCATAGCATTCAAGAATTCCTGAGGTAGAAACTGTATATACATATGTCCCGAATGAAATGAGAGACAATTCTTGCTACTGAATGGATTCTAAATAGAATGCTATGCTATACGCATTATATCTCCTGATTTACGTTAAGAATATTAACTTAAGCATATCAATATAACAATTAGACGCACATGGTAAATATCAAACAAATTAATTGGATTTGTTAAAAAATTATGTTAAAGGAACAAAACTGTTCAAACACCACATTCCTGTTTGAATAGCTTTAACAGGTTGAATAACACGGCTGG
Organism: Nematoplana nigrocapitula; assembly: GCA_032274565.1. Taxonomy (NCBI): domain Eukaryota; kingdom Metazoa; phylum Platyhelminthes; order Proseriata; family Nematoplanidae; genus Nematoplana; species Nematoplana nigrocapitula. The sequence continues at coordinate 4,722 of JAUYWV010101330.1, read as the reverse complement.
CCAGGCTGCTAATCGGGGACATAATGGGGTGAAGAATGTTGTTTTCCGATAAGGTCGAGGAGTCTCAATGATTGGTTCTTACGTCTAAGTTCAAGTGATTAAAAAAGCACAGAAACAGCCGATCCCAATATAATAATGAAATGGTCACGCTTTTGGATTTGCAGGAGCTTGCGGTTGATGGTAACATTTTGGGCCAACAAAAAGATGGTTGCAATATTCAAGAATGGATCTGACGAGACAGTTATATAGATTATGAGAAGCTCGGATTTTGAACAGAACGATTTCAACACGCGTAGGGCAAAAAGCGAACAAGAGGTTCGTTTGATCACGGAGATAATATGATCATTCCAAGTGAACTTTGAGTTGAACAGCACTCCAAGAAGTTTGATGCAGTTAGGTGACTGGAGGTTAGGAAGATCAGTAGAAGTAAAACAACGGGGATCTTGGAAAAAAGATAATAAAACATTTGTTCGTGTTTAAAGGAAGTGTTCATTTTCTTCCGACCACCGTACCACATTATTATGTTCTTCAATAACCGAGCAATTATTTACAGCAATGACGAGCAACCAGAGTTGAATCGTCATGTATTTGATGATTGTATTTTGTGTTTGTAGAGTTGAGGCAAATATACAGGTGTAAGGTCCAAATAGCGAACCTTGTGGGACTCCTGAAGGGATCGTGGTTGCTGAGCTAGTAGTTTGGCCAATACGAACATGCTGAAGCCGATTTTGGAGGTAGTCCAGTATCCACTGGAAGAGATTGTATGGAAAGTTAAGTTGGGAAAGCATTTGCAACAAAACATCATGGTTCATGCGGTCAGATACCTTGCTGAAACCATAAGCAATACAGTCGGCACCAGAGACATACGCTTGAAGTGCAATAAGGGCGCAATAGGTTGATGATTTTGGACGAAAACAATATTAATAAGGAGAGTATCTGTCTAAGAAGAATTGGTTACTGTGTCAAGTACTATGTTTTCCATGATTTTCGCTGGAATCACGGAAGAAGGGAAATCGGTCTTAAGTTTTTTGACGTCGGGAGGTGTAGATTTTGAAAGTACGATCACAACGGCGGTCTTCCAGAGTGATGGGACTTTTCGTTTCTCAAACAAAGTGGCTATTATGTGGGCAAGATGTTCGGCGAGGATGTCAAGCTTTAGAGTAAAGGACCGTCGGAATTTTGTCTCTTCCATATGCTTTGTGGACGTTTATTTTGAGCAGGTGACGGTGAACCAAACCAGGAAGTATACCAATAGGCAAAATGCCGCTTTCATTTGACTGATGGTTTTACGTATATGTCGACGATTCAGCAAAAGATGAACTGAGAATGTAATTTATGGTCTCGGCAGCTTGAATTGGGTCAGGGAATTGAGCGTACAGAGACATGATATCGGGTTTGCACCTTTAACTATATATACGCATAAATCTCACTATCTTCCATATGGATTTACGATTGGAATTGAGAGTCCAATTTAGTTTGGCTTTCTCGATTTGAAAGATTTGAAGGACGATCTCTATCTTTAAATTCTTACAAAAGTCATGTGTGGGATGGGAAAGAAATTTCTTATAATGTTTATAAGAATAGCTCTCCGTACCACCTCACTCGACGTACGCAGGTTCTCATCCACACACTCCGAACGGCCCTCCGTCTTTACCACTTTCATTTCTCATCTCCTCTTCCACGGGGAGCTCTGCACCTCTCTACGCTTGGGAGTACTCTCCTCCTAGTCTGGCTCCGCCAGCCCACTTTCTTCAATCACTGTATGGTTTGTCTCGCAGTCAGATCTCTCCGTGGGTGGTCTTCCCTTAAACAGTTTTCATTATAGTTGAACATGTTTATTTCAACAAATCAAATTTTGACATTGTGTAGTGTCAACCAAAGTAACAATGAAAGTCGAATAGACGTCGAAATGGTCGCGGGAACGTCGAAGCCCCTGATATGACGTGGAGTCATCGTCGACTCAACGTCGGATTATTCGCTTAAATAAAAATAATTATTTTTCGATAAAATAAAATTATACATAAAGTAAAATTGTTTCGGATAATTTTTTTAAATAATCGCGAGACGGATGGCCGAATGAGATAAGGCGCGGTCCAGCAGAAATTTGGATCCAGAGCCCCACCTCAGCCATGCTTTAAATCGGATTGCCTCTTTTCACAATGAACGTTCTATGGTAGTGAGCCACAATGAAACACTCTCCTGTTCAACTATTATCAAATATGGCGTCCCACAAGGAATTGTCCTTGGACCTCTCTTATTTATGCTTTCATGACACCTTTGGAAGACATTATACTGAGTCACCCTCAGATAGCCACTTTGTCTTCCGCGGACGACACTCAGTTACATACAACTCTTTGTGACAGCGGTATGTTGGAACTCCATCGTTACTTTGATCGTATTACTAACTGGATGGATATTAATCATTTGGTGCTAAATCAGAACAAAACTGAACTTCTTCAAGTTGGTTCAATGAACAGACGTTCTGATCTGGACACAGTTATTCTTGGTGAATCTGAACTTCCGATTTCTAACATGGTTAAAGATTTGGGTGTACTGGTCGATTCTGATCTTAATTTATCATCTCACATACGGAACACGGCGAGTTAGTAAAAGTTCTTGTCCACACACTGACGACAAGCCGCATTGACTACTGTAATGCTATTTTATTTAGTGTGTCTAAGTCTTCTCTTGCGGTCTGGTCTTGCAGCGTGTTCAAAATAGTGCTGCCAGATTGGTGTCTTCAACTAGCCGTTTTGACCACATTACTCCTGTGATCAGAAGCTTACATTGGTTGATAATTGATGAGAGGATAACATATAAACTTTGTTTACTCATTTATAAATGCCTGCATGGCCTTGCTCATCCTTATCTTTGTACATTAGTCACTCCCATCTCTTCGGATCGTGTATCTAGGTCTCAATCTAATAGTCTTTTGTGTGTTCCCAGAACGAGAAAAAAATTTGGTGACAGAGTGATATAGTGTTGCAGGTCCAAGTTGTTGGAATCGATTACCTCGACATGTTCGTGAGGCTAAGTCCTTGTAGACAGTTTTAAAGTATTACTTAGGACTTTTCTGTACAGTAGTACTTAAATTGTTCTTTGTTCATTTGACTGTATGAAATGGCTTTTGTCATGATTTACAAATTTATTATTATTAGTAGTAGTAGTAGTGGTAGTAGTAGTAAAAGTCAAAGAAAGGGACAAACAGGAAACTAGTCCAATTCTCAAAGTGTTTACGAAAGCCTGACTGATCAAGACTTTGCTGAAACATCGAGGGCACTTTACGGTGTGAGTGAAATGTCATTTGTGACATCATTTACTTCGCAATCAAGTGAAAACAATCGTTCTGCTTGTTTCGCAGCGCCTTCGTCGAAAAAGAAGAAGATTGAGGCTGATGGATGTAAGAACACAGTTACAATAAGTTTTGTATAAGTCAATATTGATTATTTCAGAATCATAAATCACAGGATATTATAGTATACTGTATATAGGTCACCCACCAATCCACCTTTGGTAAAATATGCCTATACGTGTTCAGGGTGTGTGTTCTGATTATTTTTGGCGTGTTCCAATCAATCATCATTATTATCAGGCGCACAATCTGATCCCAGCAGTAATTGCCTGCTTGTTATCATTTGGGAATGGCGTTTGTCGGTTTAAAAACTGCTACAAATTCTCAAAAGTTGTTTCTTTCGTTCTTGCCTTCGTCCAAACGGCCCCGCCGCTATTCAAAGACGCTAACCAACAGACGGAAATTATCGCTGATATAATTTAATAATTCATGGCACAATGCCATGCGGTTGGGGTAGAGAAGGAATGCATAATGACGTGTCCTGGATGTGTGCGGGTTCTGTTTTCTCGGATATGTCTAGGTTTATTATATCCCTGATTGTGATATACAGTACTGTAATGCTGCCATCTGGTTATGGTTAATGAAACAGGCATGGGATTTTTCCCACTTTTGGGGGACATTTGATCGATCTTGAAATACATTTAATTATACATACATATTATGACATATTGGGAATTATAATAACTTGTCACAAATGTTATAGTTTAAAAGTTTACTTGCCTACAAGCCATATGTCACTAAATAATATACATGAGATTGTAACGTGCAACATTTTATTCAAATTTAGTTTATTCAATTTTTCGAGTGTAAATAATTACATATAATTAAAAATACACTCGGTTAACAAACCATTTGTGAATTGATTGTGAATTCTTATGAACTTCTAAACACACCAGCTGTATTTTCCGGTATTTTGAACATTTCATAGATGCAATTTTTATGGTAAATATGTGTCATAAAATATGACATTTATAGTATCCTATCAATAGTAATTGTATAGACACCTGCAATAAAAATTTCGTTCTAGTATTAGAAATTCAATAATGTATCTAACTTAAACTTAAGTGAACATAAGTAATTCTACAAAAAAATGCACATATTTTAAGATATATATATATGCATTGCATTTTTTTCATGAACAAATTATATATATTTTTTGTTATTAAATAGAATTGTTCTCATTATAAAAAATGTTCAACTTATTGTACTCGTCATACTATCTATAATTAGATAAATGTATGTATGTATGTCTGACCGGTATTTGTCTCCCAACTCTCTTGACGGATTTGCATTCTTGATGACTCAAACAAATGCTACGCCAATGGGTAACATGGGAAAAATAGCCACGAGATGCAAAATTTCTAATTGAG
>JAUYWV010101319.1:0-13451 GCA_032274565.1 Nematoplana nigrocapitula | reverse complement strand
GGTTTTCGGCACATGTCTTGCAAGCCACATGTGGTGCCCATGGCGTGTCTTGGTCACCAAGAGGGCACTTAAAATACGCCAAGTACAATTGGCACACTAACTTTGTTCTTCCCTGCGCCTGGTTAACAGTGGTGAACTTCCCACAAATATAATATATGACTAGTACAAACAAATGCACAGTCCACTCAATCCTGTTATAAGCGGATTATGCAGTATTTCAGAATTATTGCGTAATATTTTTGTTTAGGCCCATTAGAAGCAAAAAACGACATCAAGAGCATTTATTAGTTACAGAGAGTAAAAGAATAACCCTGATTTGAAAACATCAAAATTGTGTATACCAGTGTTATTGATTAAAGTTAATTCAATTCTAGGAGTCATTCGTCATTTGCTATCAGATCGCTTTGGAATATGTCGGTTTGTGGCGTTCCTGATGAGATGTCAATTTTGTGTTGGATAACGATATTGACAATGAAGGTGATGAAGAAATGGACTGGCGTTTTGAAAATGAAGATCCTGAGGCAGTAGAACTACTGAAAAGGAAAGTTACTCTGTGAACACTGCAAAGAAAATGACCTACGTGTTGAATCTATGGAGGGACTGGGTTGTAGAGAAGAATAAACGTCGGAGGTTGGCTACACAAAAAGTACCTACGAAATTGGTTGAGCAGCTCGAGGTATCGGAAATTAATACATGGTTACTCTGGTTTCTCTGTGAAGTGAATAGAAAGAAAAGGGAAGATTTTTGGGCACTGACCTACCTCGAATTTGTGTTATGCCTTCAGTTCTACTGTGTACTCCGCAATAAGGTATACCAGTTCCTGAATGATCAGAGTTTTGAAGCCGTAAGGAATGCACTGGTCAACGTTATGCAATTACATCAAAAGCAAGGCAGAACTGGAGAATTTTTTATTTGAGAATCAGTTTTTTGGCTCTGAAAGAGCACCTGAGCTTTTAACAACGCTGATGCATCTCTTGGGCGTCAGGTTGATGCTGCGAACTACTGAGCACCGCGATTTTTGACTTGCAAGGTTTGAGATTTATGAAGACCATTTCATTTATAATAATGAGTGGGTTTTGAATACCAATGCTGGCGGTTTGCAAAGGAAAACAAGTGTATTTTTAATTTAAGTAATTTTGGCATTTTGCCATAATTTAAGTTCGTATGCGATATTTCAAAGAATATTAAATTATAAGAAGGTTAAATAAAACAGTCGTCTATTATGCGTAGTGAAACTGTAAATTAACCTTCCGCAAAATTAGCTTTAAAATCGACTAAATTATTTTTATTGTTTTCATCTAGTTTTGTAAATTTTGTTGACAAAGCCATTAGGGCAAAATAATTATTTATGGTTTTGTAATAAAATAGTTTTCACAAGCCTAGTCGTCTATATTATTTTTTGCCCGAAATTATCAGTCAAGTTCAGCTGCTACATGAATATATCATTTAAAAATAGCATCTGAAATTATTCCGCTTGGACTTGGGATGGTTCCTAATGAGCTCTGGTTTTCTGCTGCCTTCTTCCCTTATTAACCGATACTCACGCGACAGGATGAATTCTGCACCTCACGCACTCGCTTTCACCGAAGCGTTAATCCGCTGAGCTCAATATGGTTGGTTGCCAATGCCGAATTGATATCAATTGACACTTGTTTACGTGAGAGTCTTGCAGATATTGATTCGAAAGTTTAGACTTTCCAAAATAATTTACATATACTGTATATCTTCAGACAAATGAGGGGGGTCAAAACAATTTAGAGGAGACACTCGCCATCGTTTAAGGGGGTACACACACCCGATATTTGAGCGGTCAAATAGACGAAGTTAATTAGAGATTCGATGTTTAGACAGACCATCTGAGAGTCTGACAGACCTACATATTTTCCTATCGCACATCTGCGAATGCGGTCTCATTCTGCCAAAGGTCTCTAAGTGCAGAATAAACTACTCTGTAAATGATGAATATCCTGAGCAACGTAAAAGACTTCAAATTAAAGAGAAAGAAATAATGAAATATATTATGATTATCTTCAGTTTATTTTCTCTTCTATTTCGCTTCAAGTTTAAAACTGCGCTACAAAATTCCAACAAAAAATGAAAGGTTGCATTTGAGTTGTTCTTTTTAAAAAAATGTTGAATATATTGCGTGGAATTGAGAAAATGATGCATTACATGTTTGATGTACTATATACATATATCTGTACGAAGAACGCGGATTATCAACGCTGAAGTAAGTATATGTAGAATGATGTGGTTTTAAAATGTTTTCAAAACTTTGAAATCAAGAATAATTATTATTGAAACTGATTAAATTCGGCAATTATATTTGTCACCGTGAAGCTCGTAGAAAACCCAGATTAACTTCCACATGACAGTGTTAATTTCATTCTGAAGGACACATAAACAATTTGGTCGGTTTTTATCGGCCAATTTGTCATGCAGCTTCAGATTATATATAGTTAAAGAGCGCAAAATCTGTAATTTTGAAGACAGATGACGCGATCTATGTCATTTTTAATTATAGTTTCCCCAAACAACCTATTTTGACAAATACAGTGTGGTGGTCAACGTGATTTTATTTTAAAACAATTTACATTGTGAATACAGAACTGATTTCGAAACTGATAGAACTATTTTGCATAAACAATATTATTATAATTATTTTTAATCTTTTGTTAGTGACGAAAACGCAACGTGAAGCACTTAGTAGTAATGCCCCGAATCCAATTATCCTAATGTCATTAAGCTTTGAATTCTTATATTTTGTAGAAATTTTCAAATTTACATTAAAAGTAATTAAACAACAGATTTCAATTTTTATATCAATGCTATAGTATAAATAGGACTCTATACTGCAAAATTTCTCAATTAATATATTTTAAAATATATTCATTAGACTCAACTTCAGTTTGCACAACAGAATTGTTAACATTTCTAACTTGGACATTACTTGCTCGTGTCGCAAAAATTCCAAATTCAATTTATTTGCAAATTCTAGAAAACGTTTCCTGCCGACAGATCGATAATCACTATCATTTTATTTTTTCATATTAGAACAACTGATTGCTACCATAGAGATAGAAATAGATATACATAGAGACGACAGCAGCCGTTCTTTATCCAATATCAAGACAAAACCAATGGAGTAAAGTTAAAACTTAATACGAACATTTGTAATTAAATCATAAGAGGCTCTCAAGTTGAAACATTTCTACTGGATAATACATGTAAAACCTGTCGCCATTTTAGTAGTAGTTTGTTTAAACAAACAAGGTGGGATTTTTACTAAAAATTATTAATTAATGATTAGTATTCTTACAAACTACCCAATCATTTTGCATATAAAATGTTTTAAAATATACAAAACGTGCAATTTTGCATGATTAAAAGCGCTGCGTCGTGATACTATAACTAATTCGAGTTGGCAATAGAGCTCAGTAAGGCATGATTTACGACTATCACAAGTTTGATCTTTGAAATAAATCTTGCCAATGCTACAAAACTCTATAACTTTCGGATAGGAAAGGGATTGAAAAGCAATTTCCCAAACTGAGATTTTCAAGATATCGCTAACGGGAAAGCTAAAATTTCTTAGATTTCGCGTGTGGTCATTCCAAGGAGAATTGATTAATGGCGAGCTCTCTTATAAGAAAACGTGTGGATATTTTGATTGTTTTTTCGTTGTCTGGAAGTTTAATATATTCCCGACAATTTCGAAGGGACTAAAACATCTGTTTGCAAATTTACAATTTTTTAACGAGAAAAATGAAAAGGTTGTAGACATTTGCCTTTGCAGTCAGTTAGTCGATGATGATTTCCTAACCTCATCTAAAAAAAGAAATAACAAAATTTCTCTGTTAACTCTAATAAGAACAGTTATCATGTAGCATCGTTTAGTCGCATGAAAAAAGCCATTTAGCAAAATAAATGGAAAACATTGAATTGAATTCAAAATATCTTCGTTCAACTCGTGTTGAAACCGCTATGTGAGAAGGAATATATTAAAACTCCGTTTTAGTATGTAGTAGAGTTTAATTGAACTCTGTGGGTTGTCATGACGATATCGATCAGAGAATTTCGGTTAAATAGTAAGGCTCCATAAAACTCTACAGGGGAATTAAAAAACAATTTAATTACTACTGCGTAGGTGTGACCTTGTCCTAACGCTCTGATTGGTCCACGTAAGCCGATTGCCTTTGCGATTTAGTACGGGTTCAGTAAATACTCAAGAGGTTGGTCAACTGAAATCGAAACCGAAATTGCGTGGGCGTGACTATAACCGACTTATGACGTGGCGTGAACCTGATAGACTTGCCTACTTATGACGTTAGGAGTACCCGAGCAACCAACAAAGAGGTCGTTGTCAGGGTACAGAGAGGAATCACTTCCTTTAAGGTTGATTAAGGCCGATTAAGGTCAACACAATTTAAAAGAATGAACGAAGTTTAAAGATAAGAAAAATGTAAATCTATAACAAATCTCACCAACATTTGTTCGTTGCGACAGATACAAAATAGAAAGATATATACATACATGAATACCAACGAAACTTGAAACAAAGCACAAAAAATTAAACAAAAATATTAAGGTATAAAGAAGCATTTGTTGTTTGATAAAACTCAATATTTAAAAAAAGGTCTCTTATCCTTTATGTGCACGACTGCTAATAATACACTACAAAATAAAATCGCATGTTTTTCATCTAATTATAACAAGTGGAGGACGTGTTCTATGAGTATACCGTTATTAAAAAGGAAAATAAGCTCAATTTCTAATACACGTAAAACTGTCAAATGAATGCTTCTCGGCGCATATAATTAATCAACAATTAAAATATCGACTTCTAATTGTGGTTTAAAATGTTGCAGTTAATGAAGTCAAGAGAAGGCAATTTCCTCATTCCGAACAGCAGTTATATATTTGCTATCTCTTCGTAAAAGTTCAGTAATATTTTCGCCATATCTCAGAATGATAACCGACTCACAGAGTCTATGTAGAAATCGAAATAGGGGTTTTCAAGCATGAAAAACTGATAACTCAGGTATCAAACGCTTTAAAATAATATTTGAAATCCGTCGAGCATGCAGAAGAGGAGTGTGTTTCATGCCGAGGATGTCAACCACGCCCGCTCATCCGACGGAGAAAATTGCTGGGCGCCGAACTCAAGCGTACACTGTGCGTGTTTATTTTGGGAGAAAATCAATGAACGTCTGCGTGCTTTCTTTGAATTTTGCATTATTCAGTTAGGCGGGTCGCATGAGTCGTGTAATGTTGGACTGATTGGTAAAGAATTGAAGAATCTTTTGTTTGTGTAATACGAAACAACGGACACACAGCACTGGATTATGCACAGACAACTTTGTTGTTGTATTTAAAAAAACTATTTTTAAGTGAGAAGTTCATTTAATATCATCTGTGCACTGTTTATGCAGACTTGGATATGATTGTTGTGTTAGAAATTGGAAGTAGAAATCAACGATATTATCATTTTGGCGCAGTTTAAGTGTACTTGAGTATCGTATGATATTTGGCGAAAATTCAAACTGGTCAGAGGACCGCAGCATGTCTTGAGTCTTGTGCCAACCGGGGCAATTTACGGAGATTCCTTAATAAGCAAATAGACAATATTAAATGCGTTTTTCCAGGTGCTCTTTGGCCGTCCTTGCCGCCCTTATTGTAACTGTCTGACACGCGTTGTGTATACCCATAGAGTATTTAAAAGATCTTTGATATTGTGACAGTCGTGTAACCTCCAATGCCTCGACGCACATACTGTGTGCTCGGGGCGACCCTGAGTGATGGTGCTAATACACGAGGTCATACGGGACATCTTGGCCAGTTCCTGTAGACTTCATCTTTTAATGCATTTTCGAAAGCCTCCATTCACTTTATTGTTTGCTATGTTTGGTTGACATCTTTGCTCAGAGGTTTTAAATGAATGTTATATATGATTTTAACACAACATACCTACACTTTGTTTAGGTACAAGACATAATATGTGCCGCTGTCACATGTTGATCCCTGCAGTCATAGAACTCGGCCGGTCAGTACTTGGAATCATTTGAAAGACAAATGTGATATTTTATGACACTTTTATCCAGACACACAGACCAACATAAATATCTACACAAAATATATATGTAGAGTATACATTATATCAGCTCAATCGAGTAATAAACCAAACTCTGGAAAGGAAGGAACATAAATCAAAGTCAAAGTTTATAGGCCCACAGAAATTCATGTACAGTATACTGTAGATGTACCGCGTGTCCCATAAAGAATGATTTATGTGGCAATTCTTACTACCATTCTAAAATCTGATCTTGCGCGCGTATAAGTCATTATTTAGTATCCAACGAAAGCTATGAACATGTTCTATTTGATGGAAACTCCAGAAACGACATTCCATGTAGCTTTACAGAATGAAAAAACAGCGACATAGACACACCAATTGACTTTCTACCCAAATACGCGTAAACTGAAACTACAAATTGAACACTCGACAAAGCATTATTAATACTTTTCCCACCATATTATATGTAAAGAAAGAGCAAAGTATTGTCTAAACGATATCAGTTGCCGAATTTATTGATCATTCGGAGAATTTTATTGAGAAACGATTTAGTTTCAATAGTTATGCAGTGCACGTGACATTTTTCTTACAATTGTCTTGGCAAAATTAAAATGTGCGAGCGTGCAGTTATTCTTCAATATATTCCCACAAATTCATATCCACTGAAAGAAGAAAACATTATCTAAATGATAGCATTTGCTGAATTTCTTTATCGGTCATTAATTGCAAATATAGGTTGGTGCTCCTTAATTTTATTGATTTTCCCATTACTTTACATTACGCGAGTAACTAATCGTGAATATCTGCAAAAATTCGCCGAACTTTGAAATAAAGAGTAGCCCTTTTTCAACACCTTGGTGTATGCGTGTTTGTTCTAATTTTCAGAAAGTTCGGTCCAGTAGTTTCGGAGGAGTATCGAAATGAACATTGATAGCTATATAGCAAACAATCAGACACAACATGAATTCAGACATCCTCGTCTTTCAAATGTTGATATGCGACGTGGTCGCATGAATTATAAAAATATTGCTCGTATTATTTTAATTAAATGCTAGAATGATATAACAAAAATTGAATTAATTGTGTATATCTGTTGATGCGCAGGACAATTCCCAAAACACTTTTCCTGAAGTGAACCTATTCTACCCCGCATGTAAGTCGTGCTGCAGGATTGAATTTAGAAATTTGATTATATACGGATAAATAAAAAAAACAAATCGTCGTTTGATAGCGAAACATACTCTAGGTAAGTTGTGTCTTCAACATGTCTTACCTGGAAATCTGTCAGCGTTAGATTTCGCGATGGCAGCTCAAATTTAATAAAAGAAACAGAATAAAATTTTTTACAAATATAACTAAATTTAATAGCACACTTTCAATGAAAAAAAATTAATTCTATTTAACCGAAGTCAACGATCGACAGTTCAAAATAATATCATAAAATAGTATTAGGAGATATATATAAAACACACTCATTCTTCGCTTTTACTTAATTTTAATTCTAATGCTCCTCACTCTTGGAAGTCTGGTCTTATCACTTGACGCCTTAATTGAGCTTATAGGATATCTTCTACCTGGTCCCTTTTTCACAATGAGATTAAGATATTGAGTAATTTATTATGATGTAATGATTTTCATAAAAAATCCTCACTAAGTTTTTATCTTCTTCTCCATGCATAGTTCTGTTTCTTTACTCTCCCTTCTCTTGATCTTCCTTCTATTCTTCTTCCAAGGCGCTTGAAACGATGGACCAGATCTACGCAGCTGAATATTTGCTTCAAATCAGTGAAGGTTGGGAATTATGTCTCCAACAAGGACCCGACTCCTTTGGCTTTGACGCCTGGTGTCGTCAAACAAATTTACGTGTTTGGTTGACCCAAGATCGTCGATACATTGGACGCACTCCCGTCTTCTGGAATGCTCCGTGACAAGGATCTGTGAAGCAATTTCCCATCATTGTGCCACCATCTGAAGCTCTGTTTGACTTGGCAGTGAGGGAGGCGGCGCAGATTAAACAGAAAGCTGTGCATTCTCTTAATAAATCGTTGGCGAATGACGGAGCCTCTCTATTTTGAAAAGGTTTTTAATTAATGAATTGTTTTTTCATTGTGTTTTGATATATTCCCACGTAATTTGACTCTATTTCCTTGTATGTAATACTGCTGCGCATGAGTATGGCTGACGAATAGTCGAAACTAGTCGCACAGTATACATATTTGGTAAGCGTATAATTTTCCTTTTTCTCCTATGCATGAGATTCCCGTATATGTATTCTTTATATAAGATCTCTATTCTAATAAATATTTATTAAAATAATATCTGATGATTATTGAGCATATTTAGTTATCCTTTACTAGAAAAATCTATAAAACAAAATTGAAAATGGACGTTGGTCCCACAGACCCGAAATTTTGCATGAGTGACCCCCTCAACCCTGCGGGTAACATAAGCCAGGTTTTGTTTTGATTGCTGGCTTGGTTTGGGCTTGGGCTGGGTTCCCAGGGTTGTCCGATAGTAAGAGCCATAGGCATTTGAATTCTGCCGACTGATGCAATGCTAAATCAATGATGTATATAGTTGTAGTTACAGTCAAAAATTTTAAAAATATGTTTACTAATAATCAATACTACAGAACGGAGTTTGCTGAAGTCAAAGAGTGCCATCCTGACACCTGGCCAAGAAACAAAGATATGGAATGCAAGTTATCCATGCAGGAAAGAGCAGAATTACATCGCATTCACACTGGACACAGTTTGTTCCTGAAAGCCTACAGGTCGAAGATTGGCCAAGAAGTTCGCAGGTGAACTCAGCAACAAGACAACACAGTAGCATGATTGTTTTCCACCCATATAGGGTATGGTATTATCAGAAAAGAACCTTTCATTTCTTCTCGGGTGGCATCACCGTTGGTGCCAGTGACCCAAAACTTTGCATGGGTGACTCCCTTAACCATGTGGGTAACATAGGGGTAACATGTGGTAACAAAGTGGGTGAGGTTGACCTCCGATGGCATGGTCGAGGTCAAGGAGGCTAAAACTTTGTGAAATGGCCATTTCTGGCAGGAGGAAGCCGCCCACAGAAAATTTCATAAAACAAAAGTTGCAGGGCACCTCCAAAAATGGGGGACTGGACTAGGGCAGGGTTATGGTTAGACATGTACTCAGCAATGCAGGTACCCACTGCTAGTTATATATAAGATAAAAATACATTCAAACGGTGACAGACAGGTATATTTAGGTGGATGAAGAAGACTAACCAACCTACTGACATCATTGTAAAACTATCTTCCTTCATTAGCTTTCTCACTAGTTTAAACGCCTGATTCACATTCTGCTGATGTAATTTTGACAGCCGAGGGAAGATGTAGAAAAGATGTGATTAAGAATGTGAATAACAGCAAAGAAATCCAACAGGATATCGTCGAATGCGCAACGCAAGCAATGAAAAAAATGCAACAAAGACTGCTACTTCCATGAAAAAGCAAAAGACCCCATCAGGCTCCGAGCTTCCTTGCGGCTTTGACTAGCAGCCGTCATCCATACCTCCCTCCAAAGTCATCATTCGGTGTTTGATTCACCGTTGTCGTGAAGAAGACTCCTCTCTTTTCTAATGTAGCCTGAATTAAAGCAGACAATGGTGAATCTGTAACACAACAACGAAACATGGTTACAACTAACAGAGAGTAAATAGTCTAATAGCCAACAGTTCTACAGTGGGTGTATAAGATGGGTGCGTAATTCCCTCTAAAGATCGCAAAAATCAGTATATTGGTAAATTGGTATAATGTGCTGCACGATCTTAAGATCATGCAGTTCCATCTTAAGATCGCACAAATTGGTATATTGCTCGCAACACTGATACACCACAGAAACAAATTAAGTGTGAAATCGACATCAACGATACTACATCTTTTTATACCATGACTGACTAGTGCAGTTTTATTCGCTAACTTTGAAAACAGTACTTAGAGGATAATCTGCAAACTATTGGTGGCTTCAATGAAAATGGACAGCAGATCTCTGTTGAGATAGATGAAACCAAATACTTTTATCGAAAATACCACCATGGCCAATGGTGTGAAGGTCAATGTGTATTTGGTGGTATAGAGCGTCCCTCTGGAAAATGCTTCATGGTACCTGTGGATGACCGCACTGCAGCAATTCTTCATCAACACATTCGTCAATATAGCTTACCTGGGTCCCACATTATGTCAGATGGCTGGCATTCTTTTGACAATTTGGATCAAATTGCTGATGGCATTTACTCTCATCTCATGAAGTCATCAACCATCAACAGCATTTTGGGATCAAATAACTGTGACATCTGCACACAATGCGTTGAAAATCTGTGGATGAGAGCCAAGAGGAAGATTCGTAGACAGTTTGGCACATCAAATGAACTGTTCCCAAGCTATCTCCATGAGTTCGTGTGGTGTAATTTGTTAAAAAATAACATCTTTGGTAACATTTTGGCTTGAATTACCACTTATTATGTTGTCTAAATAAATATAATTTGTATTTTTTTTTAATTTCCGAAACTAAACTGCATGTTTACCTAGCTTTCTTTAAAATATAATTAGACTACAAATTTCCTGCATCTTATGCTCACAGATAGGTTTTTATTTACATCTATTTGTTATACCTACCCTCGTGAAATACATGCTTACATTATTTGTTGTCAGTAATTTTCATTCTTGTCTGCTCTTTTCTCATTCCTGTGAGGTACTTAGGTCCTTTTTTCAGTTTACTTTAGTAAAACAAACTATATATCAAATGATAGATTTTACTTTACTGATAATTTTTATTTTTATTTTATCAATATTGATTGTATAAATGAAAAGTTAGATTTTTTGACGAATTTTGTCCTCTAATTTCAATGGTAATTTATCATTAGAGTTTGGCTCCTTAAGCTTGCATTTTTGGCCAATTTTTTGAAATATTTAAAAAATATTAATTTTTGCATAACTCAAGTTCTACTTAACTAAATTTGATGATTCAAATTTCTATGTTACAATTAGAAGAAAAAAAAATCTGTCCTAAAGAAAATTTGATAAAATAGATAAAAATATGCAAAAACTATGATTTTTTAATTTCTAAATTTCTGTAAATTTACCTAAAGTTTAAATTTTAAGTGAAAATAAAAGTCAGTATATTCCACATACAGTTTATTTCAATCAAACGTTTTCAACAATTACATTTGTCGTCTTCAGGAAACAAAAAGTGCAGTATTTACATTACTGATACAAACAAGACATTAGAAAATTTTTAATGTGAAAAAAGCACCATAATTGAACAAATGGGAGTTAAGAGAAGGTCTATTACATCTAATGTGAAAAGCTTCTTTAATATTAAGATTAAAATTATTACAGGCAGAATTGATAACATTGAAACTATAATGTAAATACCACACTTTTTGTTTCCTGAAGATGACAAATGTAGTTGGTAAAAACGTTCGATTGAAATAAACTATGTGGAATATACTGACTTTTATTTTTACTTGGATTTATAAAACTTTCTCGATCTACCATTTAAATTTTAAGTACCTATCTCTTAAAGCTATCCACAATTGAAATCAGCATAAAATTTGGGTCAGTATAGCCTATAACATTAATCTGTCAACTAAAAAGTTTTACAAAATTTTACATAAAAATTTCTTTTTAATTTAAAAAACATCAATAATTAATAATCAATAATCAATAAAGCACTATCCAGATCTATTCTCCAAAGTGTTATATAAGTTTGTAGAAATTATAATCTCATAGGGTTAATACTGAAGAGACTGTTTATTTTTTAAAATATATCTTTTATTTTGTAAGGTGGTACATGTGAAATTATTATAGGTTAGTATTATATTTAAAATATATTTTGATATATATATATATGTAACTTTATAGTATAACTGAAATTTTATTTGAAAGATATCATTCTGTACTGTGTAAATATCTAAAAATATTTATGAAAAAATGTATTTAATGCTATTGAAAATATATTTAAAGTTACATATGTTTGACAAAATTCCAATTTCCGGACAAATAAAAAATCAATACCTAAGTACCTACCCAGTACATGATATAATCATTTGTAAACTGTATTATTTTATGATGTTCAATAAAAAATTAGCATGCACACTAAAATATTATATTACATCTGGGAATAATTATCATAGTTAAAATGTAATATAATATGTATTAAATATTAAATATACTGGGTGAGCCAAATGATGTGCCAAATATTGAATTTATTTTATTCTACAAAATAATACAACTTTTAGAACAAATATACATATACATTTTTGGTTACCAGCTAGATCTCTGGTATCCCTTTAAGTAAGAAAATTTTTATTTGTATGTTTTTATGTAATTTACTGATTTATTTATTCTAGTTCATTGTAAACTTTTATCCCCATATTATGTGAAACATTTTTTATATCCAAAATGTGTACATTTTATCTCACTTAATAAAATAACTTTTATTATTATTATTATTATTATACATTAAATATATACTACTGTTTAAGTAGTATAATGTTTATATGTAGAAAATATTTTATGTTTTTAAAATTGCTGATTCATCAATTTTTCATTTTTATATGCCACATCATAAAAGATGACTGCATGCTTAACGGTTAATCTCCATCTAGAAAAAATTTGAGTTAACTACAACATGGGTACAAGCAATGCATAAGTATGCGAGTTTAGCGAGTGCATATTGTATTATTAGTAGAATTAATTTTAATTGCATTGAATAAGTCATTGAAATAAGTCAATGGAAATCAATGAAGACGATATTGTATTATTATAATAAATTTTAATTGCATTGAATCAAATCATAAAAAATGTTAGACATAAATTAAAATTATTGAATAATTTGTAGAAATAAATCAATGAAAATCAATGAAGACAATCAGCACAGATGGAAATGCGATGTGCCAGGCAAAGATATTTCGTGCACAATCGACACTGCACATTTGTCTTCTTGTCTAGACACCCCGGACACAGTTGACACCGCTTCCTCCTGCGATTAGCGGCTGCAGGTGGTGGGTGATTGGCCTGTGGTGCAAACAAATTCATAGCACTGGAGTTGAGTCTTGGGTCATCGGCTCTTCGTCTGTTCACTCGAGATATGATCAATTGGTGTGATAGCTCTTTCATGAAATTGTATCTTGTCATAGCAGCTTCTGAGCGATCATTGAATAGGATGTAGGCATTCACACCTATGATGTTGATGCTCAGCATGGAATAAGGCAATCTGCGAGTACAGCGCTTACAAAAATAAAATCGTACGAGATGGTCTAGGTTGTCTACTCCTGACTTGGTAGCATTGTAGAACTCAACGATCTTGGGCTTGTTCTCTCCCTGTACACCATTGCGATGGAGTGT
>JAUYWV010101308.1:0-13453 GCA_032274565.1 Nematoplana nigrocapitula | reverse complement strand
CTCTACGCGATCACTTTCGTGTATTTCTCGAGCGATTTTGTATCCACTCCACTCACGGTGTAGTGCGTGCAATGAATGCACTGTTTTCCATAAAAGTCTCTTGTTTCAGATGTTATCATCATGATCCAAAATGAAGTTGAATATAACAATAAATTTCTCAATCCTACAAAACTGTTCAAAATGTTAACATTAAATTTTTAGAAATCATTCAAATTTGGATTTCTATAATTTTAGGAGATACAATAATCTTTTGACGAATTAAAGTTATAAAATATGTAGTAATTTTGTTGATTAAATCGATGTACTTAATGATATATTTCGTTAATAAATCAATCTTTTACAGTACTTTTAAATTAGGGCCATTTATTTTGACTCACCCTGTATATCAGGTCTGTTTAAGAAATTGATATTAAGCTACTTGACAAATATAAGAATATATACAGAAGTCAGTGATACCTTATCAGAAACCACAGAAATAAAGTTTGAGGTACCACAAGGTAGCGTTCTCGGTCCCATACTATTTCTTTCTATATAAAATACATAAAAAATTAGAAGATCAAAATAAATTAATTTATTTGCAGACAATACAAATTTGTTTCGTGTTGGAGACAACATGAAATAGATGTTCACAATGGTTAATAGTTAACAGATTAACAATCAATATAAAGAAAACCCATTATTTTGATTTTAGTAAGAATGAAAAAGAAGACATAGACTTAAATCTAAATAGCAAAGTAATGTCAAAACAAAAATGATACAAAGTATCTAGATCTGATTATGACTGATGATCTTAAATGGGAAAATCATATAACAAAGATTATTTAGAAAATTAACAAACAATTACCAATCTATTATGCATTAAATAATTCATTGCCAAAATTAATTATGGTAAAAATAATAATAAATTGATACAACAGCTGCAAAAGGCTCAAAATAGGTCTTTTGAAAATAATTCTGAAAAACATTGACTTTATAATACAAATGCACTCCATAAAACATCGTAATTTAATAAAGTATATGATCATGAAAAATGAAGACTAACATTAATTTGTCATATAGCTATATATTTAAAAAAGATTAAAGTTGCATAACTGATGACATACGTATATGTCAAAATATCCATAATAGAAATCTAAGAAATAATCTTGACTTAGTAACAAATACGTCATTCTACACAAATCAAGTAAAGTTATTGGAGAAGCAAGTGGTACATGGAATCAAACCAAAATCGATCTTAAATCTATTCAAAATAGAAAACAATTCAAGAAGAATACAAAGAGTATTTTATTAACAAATACTAAATAATATATAACTATGGCTCTTCCCTTTGTCTTCTTCTGTTGTGTTCATTTTTTAGTTTTATTGCTGATGCTTGTAACTCAACTTTTAAACTATGCATATTATGTGTATTATGTGATATTATGTGATATTATTACGCAAGCTCCGTGCTTCCTGGGTCGGTTGGTCGCTTAACTTTAGAACGCGTCGTCTGATTGGTCAGTTTGCCGTCGACTGTCCTCTTGCGCATGCAACGCTGATGAGTGTGAAGACAGGAAGTATTGTTGTTGGAGTGGTAGATGAACGCAGATAAACTGTTTGGCGACTGATGACTATTTTGTACTTACTTCTTGATTCTATAAATATCAGCTAGATTTCTAATTCCAATTTACAAATATTCCCAAATGTCGGCGGTTATTCATAACAACACTTGTATGCATAGCTGCAACGGGCCACTGGTCATAGTTAATGTAACTCTAGTCCGGTGAAAAGCAATATCTGCCAGTTGGCGGCCTCTTTTTTCACAATTAAATAAAGAACGAATATAGTAGAATCTGAAGAACAGAATATATAGATATACTGCCTATGAACCCGAAGAGAAGACATTTTTATTCACAATGGACATAATTGAGTTCTTTATCCTACACTTAATAATAATAAGACAGCGTCCGTGGAAAACTTGAAGTAAAACACATAGTGTTTGTTCCCCTCCTACACAACTAGACAATTATACAAATTTACTTAAATTACATTTCAAATTGGGTCTACATAAATATTTTTTCGTTAGCATTACGGAGTCTACAGTGCCGATTTGAATGAGGCTCTCAAGCGTGAATCATATTACAATATATCCCCGGCATCGCCAAATTGCCAGTGACTGCACACTCTGCTTTTGGAGGGTTGGTAATGACAGCCTGGGGTGATTTGCGGTATTTTTGGTCCTTCCCTTTCCCGGGTTGTTACGACAACCCGGTGCTTTAAATAAAAAAAATGAGGACAACATGAAAGGATTGGGAGATTCGCTAATGTGGCCAGAATAGGATTAGTGCAGAGTGAGTCGATTAAAAATTGGAGTGGGAGACAATTACGATGTTGGACGCTGCTATATATAGGCAGAGTCTGCTCTACAAAAAATAGTGTCGAAAACTGTGTATTCAGTGTTATGCACAATACAAAGTAAACTCATAAAATCCCAGTCACTAACTCGCCCCGGTCAGTACATTGGAATCATGCTGTTTTATTTATGACACGTTTTGTCCAAACACACAGCAATGTAGAAATATCCACACATTCAGATCAACGCGAGTGGCTAACCATAGTCAAGGGAAAGGAAGGAACACAGATCATCGTTATAGTAGAGGCCTAAAAAAAATGTAGCTATACTGGGTATTCCATAAATTAAGATTTTTATATCGATTGTATGCCCTACTAGTAAGGTAGGCGTTTTAATTTTGTCAATATTCAATATTTTATATTGCGCGTGGCTTTTCTTACGTACTAATCTCATCCTCAATTTCAAATCTGTGCTTGCGCGACAGAATGGCACTATTTGACATCATACAAAAGCTGAAAAATGTTCTATTAGACGAAAACTCAAGAAAGTACATTACTTGTAGTTATCTGGCGAAAGTTACGCTTTATAGAGTGAAAAAGAGTGACATAGTCACGCCAGTTGACTTTCTACCCAAATACGAATATAGGAAGAAACTACAAATTACGCATTTGCAAAAGCAATATTAAATACTTTTTTTTTGCAAAAAAGGAGAGTATTGTCTAAGCGAAATCTTTATATCAGTCAAATGAATTTTATTGAAAAACGATTTAATTTTAATTGTTTTGCATTGAACTGTACGTGACATTTTTCTTACACAATTCTCTTTGTAAATTTAAAATTTTGGGCGTGCGAAGCACTTGTTCAATATATTCCCACAATTATATATTCACTGAAAGATAGTAACATTAGCTAATTGATAGAAGTTGTGTAATGCTTTTTTATCGGTCATTGATTTCAAATAGGAGTGTTGGGTTTCGGTCGTAAAAAGAATATTTACACGAGTATAGCAGTAACCTAGTTTATTGTGAACAACCACCAGCTACAAGCCACAGAACAATTGTGCGTGTGCCAGTGTGAGCAAGCCGATTACTTGACCAGCACTCACCAACGTGGTCAATAATCAGGTCAATCAGGCTGCACATAATACAAGGTAAAGAAATGAATGTCGTATAACTAGAGTTCTAGGTCAGGAGAAAACATTGTCATAGAGTGCGAGATACACAGTTAGTTACATACACCACATTACCTCCCTCTTATAGTAATTACATACTAGAAAACGGAAAACAAAAACATTGTAAATATAAAAAGTAGAAAACTGGTACATAAACAAGGATAGGATAACTGCAAAATAGTGATAATAAGAACGAGTAGGATTAAGTGTAACCATAACCTTCCACAGGCTTCCGATAACACTGAGGATATCGTCGTTGAGGAACACCAGGGCTTCCAGGATCTGAACCTGACTTTACCTCAGCTGTAGGTGAATCTGAGGAGGTGTCGAGGTTTGGAGTAAGCGTCGTATTGCTGGGAACAATTTGAGGCGTCTCTGTCGGTCTCGCATCACCTGCAGAGACCTAGGTGTCCGGAACGGGAAGATCAAGCTTGATGTCGCCGCTGCGGCAATGCAGTTTGGTTGGCGAAACGTTTGGTAACTGCTTTTCGCCAGTCTCATCGAGGTGGTCCATGTGCGTACCTTGCATTTGATGCATGTCTGCGCCACACCAGACCATCAACGTCCACTTCAACACAACAGTGTTCCACGTACCGATACTACCGTGCCTTTTGCCCATTTATTAGGTATTTTAGAACGGAAATCTCAATTTCATTAATTTTCCCATTACTCTACATTACACGGGTAACTAATCGTTGAATATCTGCAAAACTACGTTAGATTTTGCAATAAAAGGTAGCCATATAGTCAACTCATAGGCGTCTGCGTCTGCGTGTGTGTGTGTGCAAATTCTCGGAAAATTTGATCTATACTAAAAGTTTCGGAGGAGTTCTGCAACGAACATACACTTACATAGCAAAGAAACAATCAGACACCGACACGAATTCAAACATCCGCGTCTTTCAAATCCTCGTATTCGACTTCCTCGCATATCATCATTTATCAGACTGGGATCAACAAATGTATATGCTAAAGACGCAAAGAAAATTTCGAACTCCTAAGTACGTATTTCTGGTACGAAAACTTGGACGTTATTTAGGCCGCTTTGAGTTTACTGTGTAAAAAAGTAAAACACCCGTCCTCGCAGAAAAAATATGAAATAAGTATAGTTCTTGCCTTTTTATACACTGCTGAAGTGTTGGTTAAGCATTTAATTATATATTTATACATTCATAAAGACGACAGGCAATAATCCAGTGTCTAATTCCGGCGAAGGAGTGATTAAATAAAGCATCAGCTTACTGCTATATACATATAAAAGTCAATTAGTGGTGTAATGTTACATTTCCGCACAGTCACCTTGCAGATTGGCTGTCTGTAAGAAAATAATTAGGTTAGGCCCTAATTGAAATATTAAACGCGTCCGCTTTAGCTCGGAATGTAAACCAAGAAATACCACTTGCCATAAATGTTCAAATCGAATGACGTCACCATTTCCATAGAAGCATTACTGCTCGCAATATCAATAACAGGTCTATAAAATGACGTAAAGATTTTGCAGTCT
Organism: Nematoplana nigrocapitula; assembly: GCA_032274565.1. NCBI lineage: Eukaryota > Metazoa > Platyhelminthes > Proseriata > Nematoplanidae > Nematoplana > Nematoplana nigrocapitula. Next base: position 8,446 of record JAUYWV010101308.1, on the reverse strand, counting down.
TTAAAATGGTTTAAATAGTCAAATAAAACGGAATATGTGGTTCCCATAGCGGTTGTTTAATGACGGGCAGCGCGCTGTGCGGGTGTCATTGGCGCGAGTTTGAGACATTCGTTTAGCATCTAATTGGGGATGAGTGTAGTGGTGTTCGCGGGATGTTGACGAGCAGTTGCTTGTGTCGTTTTTTCGTTTCCATTCTCATTTTTTCCCCTCTCATTCTCTTGGCAACCCGTGAGTGGGAGTCAACAGTTGTGTTTCTTTTCTTTGTCATTCTGTCGCTAATTGCAATCCCTATGTCAGCTTTATAACTTTGGCGTAATTAAATTTTCAAGCCTGCTTGTAATTCCATTAGTTAACAAGTTAATCAATAGTTATAAAAATAATTTGAAAAAAACTGATTGTTCTGGAATTCTGCAAGCAGTTTTATAATTACGGTATTTACAAATGGGGCAAATTTTGTTCTAAGTAGAAATGGACTTTTCTAGATTTTGCGTATTATATGTTACAACAAATTGATCACTACAGTAAATCACTAATGAGGAATGCAATATGATTGTGGTTATTGGTGATTTCACTAACGCAAGGTGTTCTTTATTTCCACGAAAGTTCATTGAAATCACTTATCAGGAACAGGTCTAAAAGTGACGAATAGTATTGGTATAGTCCTCAAAAAAGGGCCTAAAACGGACCCTTGAAATGGAACCTGCGGCACTCATACGAATGAAAATAAAACTCACATAATGCATACTCTGCCCTGCCAGTATGGGTACCCAAACATTAGTTCGAATCAGGTTGAAAATTTGGACTTTTTGCGTATAATGTGTTCAAACAAATCGATTAAAAATCCGAGAATGGGAAATGCGATATTTTTTATCTGAGCTAACAACTAAATGATTAACCAAGCTGGTTTTGTCATCAAACACACAGGATAGAACCATCTGAAAATCAGTTTGCTACAGGAAGGGCCGGATTGACAAGTTTAGATACCCGGACCTTTTTCACCACCTTGTTTTCCAAACATTGAATTTTTGTCTCTGCTTGACTTTGTAATACTTTGGCACCAGATCAAAGACACATCTTCATTCTCCGCTTTTCGTTTCCTTCTGACATATCCTTCAAAACTATGAACATATTTTGATCTGTGACTGCTGCGATATCGGACATCATTTGAACTATTGCATTCTTCCCCAGCGACCTTTTGGCGCAGTACCAATGGGCGTCGTTTGTAGGTTTCGTTATTGTAAAGGGAAACAAAAACTCACCGTTCTCTGGAATTTTCGACAAATCTGTAAAGAAGTTACCGGGCAATTTTTCGGTCTTCAGAATTTTCGTACAATCGTGCTTGAGATAAATTCGCATATTCCTTGGCACTCAACGAAACTTTGCTATATTTGTTATGTACTACTTTTTAATATAAACAAATCATTTTCCAACACTGTCTTGATCAAATGAAATGACATTCTTTGGCAAATCGTGTAATATTTCACGTCCTCACAACGCCAAGTACGAGGGGGAGTCAATAAGTAAGCGAAAGCGATATGATATGAAGATGTCATAGAGAAAATCTATGCATTTTTATTAACTATATAAACATCTAAGATATCTGTGAAAATTTCATGTTGATACTTCTATGGACCGCTTCACAGTTCAAATTTGAAAATTAAAAGTCAAGCAATTTAAATATTTAAAAATTTAAAGAGTAATTAAACATTAATTACTGCAAAATGATTCTGACTAACGAACACTATCGTGCAATGATTTACTACAATTATAAAGCTGGTTTGAATCCTCGTGATAGCCTACAGAGACTGACCACAGCTCTTGGAAACGAGGCTCCATCAAATACAACTATCTTCGTGCTTTTAGTAAAAATATAAGCTATTTTTTAAATTTCTTGACTTTTAATATTCAAATTCGAATTGTGAAATGGTCCATAGAAGTATCAACATGAAGTTTTCACAGATATCTTAGATGTTTCTATAGTTAATAAAAATGCATAGATTATATATGTGGGACTTTGCTTTAATATTGATTCCGCTTACTTATTGAAGCCCCCTCGTATAGTCAATAAAGACTAGGTAGAGTGACTTTTCTTCTATTGCAATGGTTTATTCAAATTATCAACTGGAGGGTGGCTTGGCACCTTCTTGTTGCCACATCCATTGCATTCTATTCATCACCAATTCAATGTTAGGGAATTTGTTGGGACACATTTCGTTTCGATACACTATTTGATTGACTGTCTTCCTTTTCTTTCTGCTATGGGGAATATTGTCCTGACCATCAGCATAACCTTCAATAAATCTCAAATCAGTTTTATCGTACCAAGACACAGAAGCGTAACACATGACTGATGGTTGAGCATGATCAACTTCCACAATTAAGTCCATCTGAGCGGACCTTGCTGACAGCAATATCGGTTATCAGATTAACAGACCTGTAAATACGTTCGTTTTGTGCATTTAAAGATGGACTGACATGTATATGGGCTTCATCCAAGAACCACACTGTCTTCCACGATTCTTCGGAATGAAAGCATTGCAATAATTGGACTGTCTTTTCTTTCTGAGCTTCTTTATGCCTCGCAGTAAGCTTGTTAGTTTTTACTTTTTGATAACATTTTAGAGTCTAGCTCTTCAAAATGTCATATACAACACCTTTCGATATGTTCAATTCCTTCGCAATTTGGCGTTGACTGAGGTGTGATCTTCTCCCGGCAACCGGAGATCCTGTTGGCGTCACAGCAAGTTTCAAAACAGCAGCTTGAGTTGGAGAATCAAATTTCTTCATCTGGCCACTTCCCTTTTTTGTTTACGGGCACTGTCAACATCATTCTTCATTTTTGATACAACATAAGTGAACTTATTTTGTGAAAGTTTGCTGAAGAAATCAGGCAGAATGTCTATGTATTTAGAGAGACCCCATGTTGGGTGTTCTGCTTTAAAGAGAACAATAACTTCACACTGAAAATCAATAATTTGAGCCATACCAAATGTCACTACTGTGCTTTATCTTCACATAACCTTTAAACTATGGGTTTAAATTTGAATATATCCTACATGCCATTATAAATTTTGTTAGTGATTCAAATTTCACATTTGACCAATCAGATTTGAGGAATTTCTTGACTTTTTGCCGGCAGCCTGTAGTATGATACTGCCATCCTATGTTTTCAACATAATCAAACACATTGGCAGTCAATAATGGCGTGAGCTTTAGACATTATGCCAGGTCTTGAAATTTCTTCATGGCCAAATCCAGGGTAAATTTCAGTTGACCAGTTATTGCTATCCAGCAGCTTATTTACTTCATCAGCTGCTGTTTACTGGAATTCATTTTGTTGGAAATGTAGTAAATGAGACTGCTCAGAAACTTTTGATTGTTTATTGCAACATGGCAATTATTGGAGACTAGCTAGATGTCCATATGCTTGCCTGCCTTACGATGGACCATAACTTCCAAATTTTCCACTCCTTTGTTCTCTTTCATTACTTGTAATCTCAGTACACACCGATAAATCATCTTATCAGCCTTGTCTAAGCTAGTGGACCTGTTGTACAGCATTTTCTATTGCTCTTCTTAACTCAAATAGCTAAGACACATTATGAGTGCCAAGTCCTGCATGAACTCAGGTAAAGCTAGTCTTGATGCAAATCCTTTGTAGGCAGTTTCAGAATTTTTCTAGAAATGCGCATAAAGAGCATTGGAAATTATATCACACAGTTTGCACTATTTTAAAAGAACTGGTAACCAAACGAACCCCAAAGATTGTCCTAATTTTGAGCATTTTCTTTCCTAGTGCTAACAAGTATTCCTCCAAAGCACAAACATTGTTGGTAGAATGTAGCTCTACTACAAAAGCCTGCAGGAATAGTAGAGAGCCTGTGTATCCTTTTACCAATTGGCAAGTGAACTATCGGAACACTGTTTCAGTACCACTACACAGCTGCTTCAATCCTATTTTTATCCAACTTCTTGATTATCCACCCTTGCACTCCATACAGGAAAACTAACCATATAAATATCTTTTGTGATTCGAACTTTCAGTTTCAAATTCTTATTGATGCTCCTGTCTCTCCATATTGTCGCCATTTGACCAACCTTTTTCTTGGCCAGAACTCTTCTTCTCTTGATTTCATTTGTGCAGTCTCCTATTTATGTTTTGTAGGACCCTGGAAACTTGAAACCAACCACTTATTCCACTTCTTCATTCCAATTGAGATATCAGTCAGCTCATTCTCTTGTTTACCACCATTACTTTTTGTCTTTTTGACATTGATCATCATGTTCGAAAAACTCACTTTCCTCTGCATGGTTGTCAAAGTATTTCTTAGCTGCCTCTTTTGTTATAGCCATGGTGTCTTCAGTATATTGGACATTGCTTATCCTTCTACCATGAATTTCATCTCCTGTGGTGGTAAAGTTCTTTTCTTCTGTACCTTTCATTATATTTTCAGCATAGAGGTTGAATTCAGTTTGCAAGATCTTGCACCCTTGCCTAGTCCTCTGCCCAATCCTAAACCATTTCATCATCTCTCCATTCCATCTAACTGCAGCTTCCTGGTCACTATACAAACATTATATGAGTACTACAAAGTGCTTTGGGATACCCATGTCCAACATGGTAGTAAGAAGTTTATTATGGTCAAGTGTATTAAATACCTTGCTATAGTCAATAAAGACTAGATAGAGTGACTTTTCTTCTATTGCAATGGTTTTTTCAATTATCAACTGGAGGGTAAACAATATATCTCTGGTGCCACGATCTCAGAGAGGAAACCCACTTGCTCTTCCAGAAGCTCTTTCTATATGTTGCCCAAGTCACTTAAGGATAATACACAGCAAAATATTACTAGCATTACATATCAGGCTTACATCCATGTAGTTTTTGCAGTCATGTAGGTCTCCTGTTTTTGGAATTGAGACACATACTATCTTAGTCCACAGTCGTTGGGCCATACTTTTTCTTCCAGATTTTATTACAAATATTATGCAGAACTCTTGCCCCCATTTCCCCCGTGTTCTTTCATAGTTCCCCAGGTATTCTGTCACAGCCAGATAACTTTCCATTCTTCAAATTTTCCATAGCTTCTTCTACCTCCTCTATAAGATTGTCTGGCTCTTCTTCTCCTTCTTCTGTTATCTGTTCTCTAGGTTTCTTGTTGCCTTTTGGTACAACGCCTCCGTGTATTCTCTCATCCTCCTTAGCACATCCAAACTGTCTGTAAGTATTTGCTCATTCATGTCTTTGGTGCTGGTTTGTTGTATTCTTCTCTTTCCAGTAGTTCTTCTGATTGTCTTGTATACTCCTCATGTGCTGTTTCTTTTGCTCATTTGCTCTGCCTCTGAACATTTTTCTTCTAGCCATTTCTCCCAGTCATCTCTCAGTGCTCTCTACACATCTTTTTTCATCCTTGTGTCCATGTTATTTGTTTGATTTCTAACGTTTTTTACATCCATTTCTTCTCTACCAGTTCTAGTGTTTTGGCCGTTAACCATTGCTTCTTTGGTATCCTCCTTGGTCTTCCGAGGACCTTTTGTGCTACCTCTTTCAGAGCCTCTGTGGCTCCTTCAAATAGATACTCTGTGTTCTTCTCTTCTACATTCTGCAATAGGATCTGGAAACATTTCTAACCTCGATTGCATACTCTGTCTTAATGCTGGGAATTTTCAGTGCATCTACATTATAACTGGGTCTACTCTGTGTTTTTTCTAGTTTTCTCAATTTGAGTTTGATCTTTCCATATAGTCGTTCATGGTCCATATCCAGATCTGCTCTTGGCTTGGTCTTGACACATGTAACACTTGATTACCATCTTCTCTGTACGAGTATACATGGTGAGTCATAAGTCCTGGTGAATTAATAATGCAATCGACAGCTGTTAGTCATGTCAACAACAGTTTAATATTCAAATTTCTTACTTGATTAAATTCAGACTGACTGACTATATAATTTTTTGTATCAATATCTACGTAATTGAACATTTGAATTCTAAACTCCTTGGCATGACTGGCTGTCTATTGTGCTACTGATTCATTGGGACTTATGACTCACCCTGTGTATAGGCTATTTGGTTCATCTTACATCTATTTGGTGAAGTCCATGTATAGATCCTTAGAGGGTGCTACTGAAACAAAGTATTGATGATAACCATTTCTTCCTCTCTGCAGAACTCGAATAGTCTTTCTCCCTTTTCATTTATTTTTCCTATCCTATATACTACTTTTACTTCACTCTTGTTACCTGTGCCTACCTTTTGCATTAAAATCTCCAGGAATAATGATTCTGTCCTGCCTTTATTTCTCTTCAGAAACTTGATGCTTTCGTAGAAATCTACTTCTTCATCAGCGTGTTGTTGTTGGTGCATAGCACTGTATCATGGTAATATTCATAGGGGTAGAGGCCAGGCATACTGCCATTACCCAGTTGCTATAAATTGTAGTATACCTGTGGCAGCGTGTGCTTTTGGTGTACATTCAACTGAGGCTCCGACAGTGTCTGCTAGCGCAGTGCCATAGTCTTGCTTGTGTTCAACGCGAGATGGATTATGCTAGAGTGAGAGAGAAAATCAATAGATCAGCTTGAACGAGTGTGCAGCTTTAAACCAGCCTGTGTGTGAGTGAGTGAATCAAGTCATGCTGGCTTGCGCATTCACTCTGTCAGCAAACTGACCATTCAGATGACACATTCTAATGGTACACGACCTACCCAACGAACCAGGAATCACGTAGCTTGCTTAATAATATAGTTGTAGTATTGCAAAACATTTCTTCAAATTGCTTTCTTCAGGATCGTAGAGGATGGCACGAAGGATATTTCAGGGAACAAACAGTTTTCTCTCTGCATTCTGTATTCCACTGCTGATTTGAACATCAAGTGTTGCTAAATTGGTTCAGTGCACAGGCTTATTATACCAAGTCATTACCTTGTATTTACAAAGCTTTTGTCATATGATATAAATCAAGTTTTAAAGTTTTCACTATGTATTAAACTTAATTGATTTTTTGTGATTTAGATCTTATTGAGACGCATAATAGTCACTATATCATGGATACTTCAGCAGAAAAAGAGAATTGTAAAACAAGACTGAAAGACTACTATGAAAGGAAAGTAATAGAAGTGAGTCAATGTCTACTGTTGTTATACATACTATATTTATAACTAGCATACAAAAATCATTTAATTAATTCATTAATCTATCAAAGAGCGTATTTAGTACGAAATTGTTAAAATTACGTTATTAAAATTTACACATATATAAATAATGTAATTAGTAGCTAATGTGAAATAGAATCAATAGATGATATTATAGTATTACTTACCATGTTTTAAGGGAAAATAATTTGAATCACGATTTGATTTATTCAGCCCGCAAAATATGGTAAGTAAATCTATTGACTACTGTGATTTTGCAAGCGAATGTTGTATATTTCTTTTAAATACTGTTCACGAAGCCATTATTTCGCCCGCAAATTTATATATATTTGAATGTGAAAATTTAACAGTATTATTTCGCCCGGAAATAAATTTGCGGGTGAAATAATGGCTTCGTGAACATTATTTAACAAATATACAAAATTCGCTTGTAAAATCAGTGGACAATATAAATTTACTAAGTCTGTACATTAGTAATGTTTATTTCTTTTATATTTTTGGATGACTTTTAAAAACAAAAAGTGATTAAACTGATGCAACAACTCTATCAAATGCGCGAAGAAAAGTAATGACTGGAGCTCGTAGAGATATCTCGACAATAGGGCATGGAAATCAGTCCAGAGAAAACAAACTTTTCTCAGTGGTATTCATTAACACAAAAAGACGAAAGTTTTCATAACTGGAAGGAAACACCCTTGAATAAGTAGAACTTTTATTTATTGTGGCTTTCCTACTTTGATATTGGAGCGCAGTGATCACCAAGAATGCAAAATCAGAGGCAGCGATCTCGGGAAACCTGCGTGAAAGCTAAGCTCGCTACTCTGGAAATCGGACAAAATCACGAAAATGATGAACTGGGCTTTGGCTACATTGTTTACTTTGATAGTTGGACTCTCACTCCACAGCTATTGAAAAATCCAAGATAATAAAATGAAATGTTACGGAAGACTGCTCAACCTGGGCTGGAAGCAATAAAGTCAACTATAGTACATCATAAAAAAGACTGACAAAATGGATGACGCAAACACTGGGAACGTCTTTTAGTTCTTACTAAAAACCCATTGCAGCTTCGCTTGCCAAAAAACATTACTGAGTAATTAATTTTTTGCTAAGAGGCCTCTATGTCCGGCCAATGTCCAAAAGAATTCAAATATACCCTATTCAGCCAGATTAATTCATTAGAACAATACAGACTAAATTTCTAAACTTATTTGCCGGAGAAAATTGATTTTAACTAAATTGATTTAACTAAATAGCCTTAAAAAATCTAAAATTGTCTGTGATTTGAAGAGA
>JAUYWV010101297.1:0-13454 GCA_032274565.1 Nematoplana nigrocapitula | reverse complement strand
ACTCGTCGCCTCTCCTTCTTGTCCATCATGCGGCGAGTCTCCTCAAGATCTCCCACACCTCCTCCTTCACTGTTCAGCTCTTTCCACTAGTCGGCTCACCTTCTTGTCCCTCCTGCAACGAGTCTCCTCAAGATCTCCGTCATCACCTCCTCCTTCACTGTTCAGCTCTTTCCACTCATCGCCTCTCCAACCTTAGCCCTTCTCCTTCTTGTCCCTCCTGCGATGAGTCTCCTCAAGATCTCCCTCACCACCTCCTTCACTGTTCAGCTCTTTCCACTCGTCGCCTCTCCTTCTTGTCCCTCCTGCGGCGAGTCTCCTCAAGATCTCCCTCACCTCCTCCTTCACTGTCCAGCTCTTTCCACTCGTCGCCTCTCCTATCCAACCTTGGTGCCACTCCTTCTTGTTACTTCGAGCGCTACTGATTAGTGTGACTAACCTTTCCACCAGTGACAGAGAAGTTGCCGAAGATGCAGTACTTCTCGTTCTTGTGACCTGAATAAGTCTTCAGACAGCGACCCTTGCTGTAATCCCACAACTTCAGAGTACTGAAAGGGACGGAGGAAAGCGATGATAAGACAAAGAGTACTCGAAACGGAAACATTTGCATGTAGAGCAGCCTCTATAATGCATTTTTCGCCATGCTGGTCAATATTAGACATGCTTTGATGTAGAGTCTCGCAGTTGCTTACTACTTACTCTCAGTCAGGCACTAGGGCAAGCGATATTGACAGTCCACAAATTACACAAAGATTTCCGAAAATAATTCTGCATGTTCATAAAAACTTGAACAGCCGACTGTTAAATAGGATATCAGCAACAAATTGCTACGCAAGTTTGGGCTTACACATTTACAACCGTGACTCCTAATTGCGCATATAGTCGCCTCATTTCGACACTAAAGAGGAACTTACTGATCTAAAGTGGCAGCGAGGATGTACTTCCCATTTGGGGAAAACTTGACGAAAGACACTGGAGGGTTGTCGTCATCTGAGGGAGAGAAGAGAGCACGTGATTTCACCACAACTTTCTTCCACAACCATTCATCTATCCACCTACCTATCAACGTCTTCAGACACTGGCCAGAGGCTGTATCCCAGATCCGACTGCAAGAGAGAGAGAGAACAAGTCTTAGAAGAGGACTCAGGCTCAATGGAACATAGACTGACTCACCAGAGGCCGTCATAACTGCTCGACACGATCAGAGAGCCATCCCGGTTGAAATGAACCTGAACAACAGGACAAAGTATAACTTTATATGACTGCACACTCACTTCGTCGACACACTCACTTTTTATTAGGGCTGCCAAAAATTGTTCGATTAAATTTTTTGTAATCGATTAAAATTCGATTAAATTGTATTATTTTTATGATTGGAATATCAGTAATTTACTAATAGTACATCTGCTCTGTCTTTGTTCCCAACGGCGTAGGAAAGGTACAGGGACAGAACACCATAGAAATTGGAATGCCACATCACTTTGTTTGAAATTGATTATAGAAGGTATATTTTTCAAAAAGCGTGGACCTTGCTTGACCGCTGTCAGCGGGTATAGAACCGTCGGTTTCCATTCATTTCAATGCAAATTCATGTAATTTCAAAGAGGCAAAACTACATGAAATATACACACAGATATCAATAAAATTATATTAAAATGTGCGCCTGGATGAGAGCTACAGTAATAAATAACTTATAGCAGTATAACTTAAATAATAAAAAAAAAATTTCCGATAACGACTTTACCTAGTTTTCTCAAAATTAAACCGGCGTCTAATCGGTGTGTAAAGAAATCTATAGATTATAGATTATATTTGCTTTAAATGACGCATAGCTATTAGGTTTATTGGCTGAAAGCCTGAAATGACAGCTGATTTAATGTTTAGCATACTTGCAGTCGTAGTCCTATACATTTTGGTTTTTGTATTACAAATAATATCAAGTAAGCACAGGCATTTGAATTTTGCTGTATTCATGGTCTTTTGATTCACTACAAAAATTGTTCGAAATTAATCGATTAATCGAGATTAATTTTTTGGGATTAGTCGATTAAAAATTTTTTAATCAATACCACCCCTACTTTTATACTTCCATACACTCACTTTCTACGTCTTCACACTCATTTTCTATACCTCCATACACTAACTTTCTATGCCTCCATACACTCATTTTCTATGCCTCCGTACACTCACTTGCTATGCCTCCATACACTCACTTTCTACGTCTTCACACTCATTTTCTATGCCTCCATACACTCCCTTTCTGTGCCTCCGTACACTCACTTTATATGCTTCCATACTCACTTTCTACGCCTCCATACACTCACTTTATATGCTTCCATACTCACTTTCTACGCCTACATACATTCACTTTATATGCTTCCATACTCACTTTCTACGCCTCCATACCTCGCTTTATATGCTTCCATACTCACTTTCTACGCCTCCATATACTCACTTTATATGCTTCTATACTCACTTTATATGCCTCCATACACTCACTTTCTACGTCTTCACAACACTCACTTTCTGTGCCTCCGTACCTCGCTTTATATGCTTCCATACTCACTTTCTATGCCTACATAAACTCATTTTCTAGGTATGCGCACTCACTTCCGATATATTCACATTCACTCGCCATGTATGCACACTCACATCTTATGTCTGCACACGCACAGTCACACTCCTTCGTGCATATACGTCAGTATCCAATCGCAAATCACATATACACCAATACAGTTTGGAAATGACTCACCGCAGTCACCGGGTCTGAATGCGCTGGCAGAGTTCTCAAGCACTTCCCAGTTTTCACATCCCAAATCTTCACGCTCTCGTCAAACTGCGGGAAGGGAGAGAGAGAGAGAATGTGTGAATTGCATCCACTTTTCTCTGAGGTATGCTTCATTTTTCCGATTTTCTGTAATCCATGAACCAGCGAAAGGCTGTGGCCATTTCATTGCCATTAATTAGGTCAAGGTCACTGATCAAAATCATTAACATAATTAGCAGAAAAGCAAGAAGCAACTGAGCTAATTGAGCAGGTGTGCAGAAATGCATGTACGTACCGATCCGGAGACAATCAGGTTCGACTGGGGGTTGAAATTGCAACAGAAGACGTAATTACTGTGGCCTTTGAGAGTCTTGAGGCATTTGCCCGTCTGGAGATCCCACAACTTGAGGGTCTTGTCGTCGGAGGCGCTGCACAGAAGCCGACTGTCTGAAGACCACGAGATGTCCGAGATACCCTGGGGATGGTAGCAAGAGGGAATACTACTGAACCACCACATGCCGTGGTAGTATGGAGAAATGCCTGTGTCACTCACCAACTTGTGGCCACTGATTGTCTTCTCAAACTTCCCGTCATATGCACCCCAAATCTTGATCAATTTGTCCGCGGCTGCAAAACGAATGGAAAGAGATAAAAAAGAACGGGGAGGTGTTAAATTTCGACAGCAGTCGCTGACTTACAAGAGCTGGCCAACCACTCGCCATTGGGACTGAACTTCACCGATGATACGGCCTTCGTGTGACCAGCCAAGGTGAATTTCAGGGTGTAATTGGGAGCCTGATGGGAAGTAACACAATTCTCACATCTACCCAGTCTGACCAGTCCTCGGGAACATGGACAAGCAAGCAAACAAGCATACAGGCAGATCTAAAGCTATTCTTTGGTTGTCAGGCGGCACCTCCAGCCCAAATGTGTACAGGCGAGGGTTTTAAAGGGAAAACATAGTGGCTAATGATTTACATTTTTGAGGGTGCTAGTGAGGAATCTCAGCGAGGAGCTTTGAGCAACAAGACAAAACTGGAATTAACATTATGATAGCTGACAGAACCCAGTTTTCAACAAAAAAATAATTTATTTCTTCAACTTCTAGACATATGTTACCCCGGAAAACATTGAGATACTACGACTGATTGCAATAAACAAGACTAACGCACAAAATGCTGTGTCAGCTTTGGCACACCTTGGATTCCCTTACTGACTAAAGAGATACACATACCTCCCTCTGATTTGCTTTGCTATGAAGCATTTGCTACACACCTTTTGCTTTTACTTTGCAGCTCTATGCTTGCTTGCTTATCTGCATGTCCAAGGCCTAGATTCAGCCAACCTTGGGCTGGACAGTGACCTGTATTAGAGAGTCTTACCTGTGGTTGAGGTGCAGGATGATCAGTCATTGTCAAAAATTTAAAAAAGGAACTAAAAATAAAGGATAGTTCAATTAGTTCAAAACGTATCCAAAAGCTAAATATAAATTTGATATTTATAACTTGTACTTATATACAATGTAAAATTATAGTTGAAAGAATTGATGATTTTGGACAAACTTTAAATCATCAATGACAATAAATCTGAAAGTTATTTTGGATGACAATACAAAGTTCCATGAATGAAAAGGAAACAACAGTAAAAGAGGCAAATTTGCAAATCATGGGACTAGACAAGAAAATTGACTAATCAGATGAAGCCAAATGGTTTGATGATGGCCATACTATGTACCTGTCAAAGATCCACAAACTCAACATTCCCTTATAATCAATCCTAACATACCCACACATCGGTTATGTCATATCTTAAAGACTCTCCAATCTCTAATGTGTGAAGAAACCTGAAAGATGTTTAGAGTATAAGAACTAGAAACAATAAATACAATTGTTTTTGATATTATTGATGTCTGAAGTGATATAATATTCATGAAAAGTATTTTACACTTTACTGTATAGATAAAAATAACATTAATTTAAATAGTTGAAAAGTTATAGCCAGATAGAAAGTTTGATGTATTCAGTAAATATAGATTTGTTAAAAGTTTAAAGATTGGAGTTCAATATCTTGTTGTGAGGGAGAAATAGATACATTTTCATTATGTTTACCTAAATAGAATTTCATTACAGTTTACATTTGTTATTTTTTCAGGACATTCTGCAAGGTAATATATTATGCTGCCAGCTCTACTTTAATGTATACACATAACTATATTTACTATAAATGTCAAAACTGTTTAAATGATCACTTGTATCTAATGAAAGAAACCAAAATGTATTAGGGTCATTCCAGTTACTAATGGTCCAATTTTCGGAATTTTGTGGCTGATGTCTTTAGAATTGGCTAAAAATTGATGTATAGCATAATTTCGATCCAAATAGGTCAAATCTTAAATATTTTTTTAAAATATTAAACTGTATTGATTTTATAGGCCATTGATTTTGACCAGAAGAAGTGTCGGCCAACAAATGAATACATTTTTAATTTACTGTAACTTGGTTATGTATATTAGGAAGAACAAGAAAATCACAGATGTTCTAAGATGATACTGGTCTACATTATTGCATAATATAAACAATTTCCCAATTAACATAAAAAAAATTTCAGGAGTAAAAAATCAGCTGTCAGAGCCTATTTTCTTGACATTTTGAGGTCTCAAAACTTTTTAATGTGAATAATGAAATTGAATACTGCTGATAGAGGGTTACTAGACTGACACAAATTTCAAATGTCAATTATTTCTTAGCAAACATAAAGTAATTACACTTAGTCAAAGTTTAGGAAAACAGTCATATGTGGTATATATAATCACGCAATACTAATTTATCTCAACATATATTTAACAATTTTTTTATCTTGATCTTCTATTTATGCACGATATATGTGAAAGCGAAAATGAAACTAACACATAGGAAATCAACACTTATTTATATGTTTACATAAATGTAATTAAATGCACAATTGTTAAATATGTATAGTTATGCAAATTTCGTTTAATATATATATATCTGTTAATTTGTCTAGTAAGTAATGGTTACTTATGGGACATAAGTTCTATGTACTTTAGTATAAACAACATGTTCAATTATTTAATAAGTTGTTGCTGTACAATATTCTGCAATATTTTGCTAACTAAAAATTCCTTGTAAATATGTCTTTATTTATTATCATATGCCATGTTTTTAATCTAGTATAATCTTGTTAGGTCGCTAATGTTGTGTAAACAATAAATAAATCAGTATATCAATATTCTGAAACTTTATCTTTTTGTCATGTGGACCCTTTCTATTGGAATTGCTCATATCTATGTACACTTAAAAATGTGTATATGGGATATATACCTAACATAATATGTATTTAGGCTATATTCTTCTCATGAATTTGGAGAAGCCTACAGCCCAATGATGGGCTATGGTGTGATCGATCGATGTATTATTTAGGGATAATATATAAGAATACAATGCCCTATTTTCTTATATAAATGAATTGAAAACATCACAAATTTATACTGTAAATAACCCCCTAAAACCATTGAGGAAGATGACAATTTTCACACATATATCGTACATAAATAGAAGATCAAGATACAAAAATTTTATAGATTATAATTCTACTTCATTTAATTGAATTATTTTCTAATTTTGTTTGTATAATAATAGCTGATCTACTTCCGGTTGTCATTTTCTCTTTGAAGATAAATAAACCCCTATATGATCAGTGAATAAACAATCATTATTCTCAGTTAATTTCAAGACCAAATAATCTCAGGAGATTTTCAATTTCCAGGAGATTGAAATAATAGATAGGAAATTAATAAGTAAACTTGGCTTTCAAACTTGCTGAATAGTGAAATAATATCAGCAAGGGGTTATTTCCAAAATCAAGGAATATTTTTAGTTTATGTTTGGTTTTAAAAACCGACTTGGTCTTGAATACCAAACAAACTCAAAATATTCCTACTTTAAAGAAAACATGGTCATACCTATTTTTATATATATATATATGAGTTATTAATTCTTATACTATGGATATCTAATTTTTATTTGAATGTTCATTTCTAAATAGCCCCTAGTTGTTGTAGTAGTCCTTTGTTTATAGCATTGATGATAATATTTTGTTGTTAAAATGGATAAGTTAGGGTTTAAAAAAATTAGAATGTCTTACTACTAGTGATATATAAAGAATACATTGGCTTTAAGAAACTTAGATAAAGATATTTTGAAATTGTTTTTGTAATATTAACTTTAAAACTTATTAAAAAAGGATAATAATGAAAAGTATGAATTTTTGGATATTTAGTTATTTATTAATGAACTAATTAGCTAATGAATATATTATAAGTTACTTTAGATAGATTAATACTTGAATTTTATGAGTATAATTCCAATGGCTTCTATCTTATATAGAAATTAGTTTAAATAATTTGGTTTAACTAAAGAAAAATTATTTCTTTGAGAATTTTATATAAGGAAAAAAAAGTAAATTCTTAATAGAAAAATCTATTCTATTAATTTTATAAGTAAATATAGAAAGTTACTATCAAAGAATATTTATTTTTAGTAGTATGATTCTTTTGATTTGATACTTTTATCCTTTACAAAAACCAGGACATGGCAGTAAGAATAGCTCATGGACTCTCAAACTGGTTTCCAATTGGACGAGAAGTAAGTCAAGGTTGCCTTATGAGTCCATCATTATAAACCTTTACAGCGAAGATATTATGAGAGACCCACTGAATGGGAAAGACTTTGGTATCAAGATTGGTGGAACAAAAAGAGATAATCTCAGATTTGCAGATGATACCACATTAATTGCCTCAGGTTATGAAGAATTGATACGAATGATTGAAACAACTAGGAAGGGAAGTGAAGGACATGGACTTCTATTGAACTTGAAAAATACGAAGATAATGGTTATAGACTTAAACAGAACAGACAGAAGAGATTTCATACTGGATAATGTCAAAATCGAAGAAGTAGAGGTATTCATTTTTTCTGGGACTTCTAATCTCCTCGAAGGGTGGCAGTTCGTTGGAGATTAAGAGGAGGTTATGCATGGAACGTTCTGCTGTTCAAAGATTGGCTAGCATCTGGAGAAGTAAATAGTTTAGTTTAGTATAGTTTAGTAGTTTGTTTTATTCACAGAACATTGAACATTTAACCGTGAAAATAGAATATAGTGTTCAGCACTGTGAAAAGGTAAATCGGAGCCTCTTGCGAGATCTTGCCGATCAATATAAACTTAAAAGTTAGACTAATTCACGCAACCGAATGCTCAATTGCCGCTTATGGTTGTGAGTCTTAGGCTATGAGTGACAAAGAAAGAAAGAAGGTGAATGCTTTTGAATTATGGGCATATCTATAGGCGGAAAATGTTTGACAGAGAATAGAACAAACCAGTGGATTCTAGAAAAAGTTAGGAGTCAAGAAAAGAGTGATACTATCCCAAATTACACGTAGAAAGCTGGCCTTTTAGAAATGGTTAGAATGGTCCAGCAGGGCAGCAGGTGACGAGGTAGACCAGCCCTGATATGGAACGTGCACAGCTACTAGTTAAGGGCAAATACGTGGGCACAACTGCTAGTGAAGGTCAAATACGGGGGCACAGCTACTATACTGAAGGGGCAAGTACGGGGGCACAACTGCTAGTCAAGGGCCAATTACGGGGGCATAACTGCTAGTGAAGGGGAAAGTACGGGGACACAGCTACTAGTCAAGGGCAAATACGGGGGCACAACCGCTAGTAAAGGGGCAAGTACGGGGGCACAACAGCTAGTCAAGGGGCGACTACGGGGGCACAACTGTTAGTCAAGGGGCAAGCACATTTTAGAGGCTCTTGATATATCACTAAATGCATCTGATCATTTATTAGAAAGATTTTCAGCGTGAATTTAGCTTAATTAGAAACCCATTGCAGCTTCGCTTGCCAAAAAACATTACTGAGCAATTTATTTTGTGCTAAGAGGCCTTTATGTCCGCCCCAATGTTCAAAAGGATTCAAAGATACCCTAATTCTGCATAATGACAAAACAAATGTTTTAAGACCGATTGAAGTGTTTATAATTAGAAAATAAAAAGTAAAAATAGATAAAACATCATCTAAATATATTCCTACATTTTAACCGCACAAAATGTGTCCATTTATCGTGAATTTGCTGAAAGCATCGAGGCCCTTTGTTCTATTTTGTTCTACTAAACCGTGCTGAAGATTCTCTCACACGAGACGTGCAATGTGGCAGCGTTGGTAGACCCGGCATCACCTTGGATAGACATGTGAACATCAATTTATTTGACATCTTCCTTCAGAAGGTCATACATTCATTACAAACTTCTACGTACTGTGTATAAAATATAAAGTGATACATTAAAAGACAAAGTCCAGATTTCAACGAAGATTTCTGACAAAGACTGCAAAATGTCTAAAATAAATGAATTAATGTAAATTAAACAAGACTTAATATGTGATGGTGTCACATGCTGATCCCAGTCGCCAACTTGGAGTCATTTGAAAGATAATCATTCTATTTTATGACACTATTTGTCCAGACACACAAACCATCAGAAACATCCACACATAGTGTAGATCAGCGCAATCGAGTAGTAAACCAAAGTTTGGAAAGGAAGATCATCGTTAAAGCAAAGAAATTAATGTAGATGTACCGCGTGTCCCATAAATTGTGATTTTTTATATCGATTTTATATTTCTAATTGGGGACGTTTTTATTTTGTCAGTATATTTTATATGTAATATTTTGTGTTGAGTTTTATATGATTTGGATAGAGAGGTCCGAACAATTAGAGATAAAAGAGGAGGAAGTACCGTTCCGATTATTCGTACTGTGAGCAGGAGACAAGTTTATTACTTTAGTTATGGACGTGTCCTTTTGACCTGCTGCAGTACTGTATGTGCATAGCAAAGTTTGAAGTGCAAAGTTAACAAAGGATATACAGGATAGCAGGAATCGTGATAACTCTCATCTCGTGACAGACAGCTGCCAGAAGAGCATAGTATACGCAGGTCGTACCAGATGGCATCGGCTTAAATTGTGTTCGGATGAGCAACGTTGCGACATTATGAGAGGTTTAGTACGTGCAAATATCACTGAGTTTCGCACAGTGAACCTTGGTAGATTCAAACTCAGAAAGTTTTCCATGTACATACATTCGAACGAACGACAGAATAAATCCGATTGCATTGAGTGATTTTACAATTAAAAGCAATGAACTACAAGACTTAAGATGTGAAAGTGGCACGTGTTGATCCCAGTCATCACTTCGACCCATCTGTACTTGGAATCATTTGAAAGACTAGAAACCCATTGCAGCTTTGCTTGCCAAAAAACTTTACTGAGCAATTAATTTTTTGCTAAGCGGCGGCCTATGTCCGCCCCAATATTCAAAAGAATTCAAAGATACCCTATTCAGCCCGATTAATTCATTAGAACAATACAGAATAATTTTCTAAACTTATTCGCCGGAGAAAATTGATTTAACTAACTAGCTTTAAAAAATTTAAAATTGACTGTGATTCGAGTAGAGGTTTTCGCACCGCCGTGGTAGCTACGATGGTCCGATCACTAGGAATTCGTGACTATGACTTGACCAGTGAAATTCTGCGTTGAATGGTGCCTTAGTCGGGATGATAACATTAAAAATGAAAAAGATAAAGAATGAACAAACAAACACATATAGCCAAGAGCTATTTATAAGTACATTACTTCCAATCTCTCTTTTCTTGCTTCTTCCGTTTCTTGGGCTCTCACTTATTCACTTCTTCTTTTTATTACTTCAATCTCTCTTCCCTTGCTTCTTCCGTTTATTGGGCTGTCATTTGTTCACTTCTTAGTATTACTTCCAAACTCTGTTCCCTTGCTTCTTCCGTTTCTTGGGCTCTCACTTGTTCACTTCTTCTTATTATTACTTCCAATCTTTCTTCCCTTGCTTCGAACGTTTCTGCTGCTCAAATATTTCTCATTCGAGAAGCAGATACACTTCGAATGCCAAGATGTCAATATATATACTGTATATATCTGTGTGGAATTCTCATGTCCATATATGGTTGTGTGGAATTCTCATGTGCATATATGGCTGGGGGGATTCAGGGTGACAGCTCAACCACGCAGGCAGCAGATGTCAGCTGATTAGAGAGATGACGTAATCGCTGGCATGCGGGAGTATTCTAAAATTGACTGTGATTGGAGGAGAGGTTTTCGCAACGCCATGGTAGCTACGATGGTCTGATCACTGGGAAACCTTGACTATGACATGCCCAGTAAAATTCTTCGTCGAATGGTGCCATAGTCGGTATGATGGCCTTAAAATGTAGAAGAAGATGGCGAACAAACACACATATCCAAGACCTATTTATAAGTAGATGCGGACTGAGATGGACAACTGCCAGACATCAGATGTGTACTATTGCATGCAAACATTTCGGATTTTTAGTGCATTACTAAATTAGGAATACAGAAATACATAATAGTTAACAATTAACGCATTTGTCTAAACTATTAATAATTACGAAATGAATTTTAGATTGAATCAATTCATTAAATTCGAAATTATATTCATTTGTCCGCATGATAAGTTCATTAAAGGATTTACTGTTTATGGTATTGAGTGACAGTTCGCCTTTGAGCAACGCATGCCTGTCTTGATTTGAGGAACTTCCTGGTATTCCAAAAACCATTTACCTTTCACATGAGCTTAAAAAACAGCTAGGACACTACTGCAATCAATTTTGAATGGTTCTATAATATCCCACTGCTCACATCTAAGCATCTAGATCCTGCTACCGTAGCCGTATTCTCTCGTACTTCATCAGTGCTTCTTCCATGCAGCAGATAGATGTTTCTTACTTAAACGAAAACAATAAATTTTAGTTTTGAAACGTTGTTTTTCGGTAAATTTCTTTTTATCCTGTTATGTGTTGAGTTTGAAAATTTCTAAAACGTCTAGAATACTTAAACAGTTAAAGATACTTTCTAACGACAAAAGGTTTTGCTCATTTCTACAACATTTCAAACTGTAGTTTAAAAAATATTTTAATGCGTTTTTGTTTTTAAAAATAAAAAATTTCACCTTTACATCAATTTGTTCCTCAAAATATAAGCTATGGATATAGATAACTAATTTTATAAACTTCAAAAAGTCATAAAAGGTATTTCAATAGGACTAAATAAATGGTAATGCAATTGCATTTCTACGTTCCAATCCTTCAACCATTCCTCCGTTGATATATACTAGCTTCTTATTTGTACTTAGTTTTGAATTACTCTCTTTTGTAAATATTGTGTTAGTGTAATAATAATATTTTTCTATTGTTAAGACAGAATTAGTCAGCAATATTCTCGCATTGAAGTTCAAGGCAATTCCACATTGACTCTTTCCTTTATGGGAGCTTCTAAAAATATCCATGTTATTTTGAATTGGTCGTTGCTTTGTGCGACACGCACCAATCAGATAGCAGCACGAGAAACGCAATGCGCATGACGTTGAGAGAGGAATGCAAATTTTGATAAATCTTAATTAATTTTGCGAAAATATCTCGAAGTGCTATATCACATTACAAACTACAGTTAATATTTTATTGTTTTTTATTCACAAATGTTATCATTCATCTTTAATGAAAGTGTTCTGAATGTAATAGCCTAAAGGGAACAGCAATCCCAGCGCCGAAGCGAGCGTCAGTCATCGGGTCGTTTAAGTTAAATCGAGATGAGTATATCGGCTTTGGTTGGAATGCAAGTTGGTGAGATGTTGAGTATATAGTTTTTTATTTGAACTTAAGTTACGTAAAACTTGAAGTTTAGCAAAATGCTGAGTATACTGCCCTAGGTGAAGGTCAAAGACAAGATTGTCCTTCTGGAATAGCACCATCCTCCAGAACGGTCCATATCCGCCACTTGTGCGGCCCTCGTCTAAAGTACAAGTCCGATTGACAAATTCGATTTTCCTATTTGATCGGGGATCGGTTCTGTTTTGCACAATAGTGAAGCTATTTACTAAGTCACTTGCCCTCTTCTGCCCTTTAGCTGAGACCCTTTTTGATCAACTTTATTCAGTAATATTGTGCTGACCAAGTCTGTCTAAAGGAGGTAGTTCCTGAAAAGTCTCCTCTATGGTGAAAAATATATGAAGTTTCACTTGGTTATGAGAAACATTATTTAGAATATCTCCTATTCCATGCTTCATATGATTATTGTTTTATTTGGAATGTTACTCATCTTAATGATAACTTTGGTTCGTCAACGTATACATCTGAATGAAGTTAACGCATCATGCTATATCGTTTTGTCAAATACTTCGTGCAATACTATTTCTTAGTAGAGTGGGATTTCAACCTGTTTGCTGGCATCATCAGTGGATTGATTTCTTTGCCGCATAGTTGAGCATTCTATTTCCCCAGACAGATGTTTACGTGCCCAAATTGTTTATTTGTTTATTTGATGTATTGCTACAATCTAGCATCATTAACAAGTGGAGACGCCATTGAGCATCTTTTTCTAGAAATGTCTCCTGAATTTTATTGATATCAGCAATACTAGATGATTGAATCGCACTGTGTCGATCTTGTTTTGCCTCATAATGTAGAAGAACAAATCTTTTTCCTGCATTAGTTCCCTTTAGGAGATAGTCCACCAACATCTAGTGGAAGAATGATCGTCCAGATAAGAAGCTAATTATTTGCA
>JAUYWV010101286.1:0-13458 GCA_032274565.1 Nematoplana nigrocapitula | reverse complement strand
TCTTGGATTAATACTTCTTAAATGCTTTTTATTAAAAGTTGTATTATTTTTGTATGTTGTTCCATCCATTATGGCCACGACTGTATATTATTATATAATTAGTAATAATTCAGTTATAAAAATAATTATATAAAAAATTTAAAAATATATTTAATTTAATATTTTAAGTTTATTACCCATTTTCAAACAATAATGTCAATATTTTTTAAATAGTTACTTGAATTAAAAAAATTCTTAAGCTAATTAATAATTATATAATCAATAGTAAATATAAATATTTCAAAAAATAATTTATAATAATATTATTAAATATATTAAATAATCTTTTATTTTTGAACTAATACTTTAATTTATTTTTCATTTATAATTAATAAACTTAATTTTCAATTTCAATCTTTCATGACATTGTAGCTTAAATGTATTTAATAATAATATATTATTTGTAATTACAATTAAATAAATAATTTTAAATTTTAATGTATAAAATATATCTTCACATAAAATTATACTACTTTGAGATATCTATAAATAAATAAATTAATAAATGATCATAATCCTGTATAATATATTATCTTTTTAAAATAAATTATTGTGATAAAAACATAATAACATTTTTTTATAATGACTTTATATCCAAACTTAGTCATCTTTTATTTTATAAATATCTTTATTTCATACTACAATTTACCAACTTTCAAATTATAAAGCCTTAGAAATTATTAATCCATTCTTGTAAGAGCTATTTCAGATTTTAATTAGGACTATTTGCTACTTATACAGTAAAATTATCTCCTACCTATTATATATAAATCCATTTATTATTCTAGTATAAATCTTTCCATTAATATTAGGTTAATATCAATGGAAAAACCTATACTAGAATAATAAATACTTATATATAATAGGTAGAAGACAATTAGCTGTACACTAATTTGTTACCACTAGATTTATTTATTACACTTTGCCTGATGTCATTCACCCCCAATAGCCTGAATCGTCACCTATACTTAACATAATAAATCTTACATAGGATATACGGAACTTTATGGGAATTATATTTGTCACGAATTTCATTTAATCTATAACATGACTAATCAGCACATGACCTTAGTTTATCTCAATATCAAATGATTAATTATTATGGAGTTACAGGGGTGCGGGAACAGGGGTGTCAATTCACTGACACCCCTAAATTAATGAAGGGGTGTCACTGACCCCCCTAAAAATGAATATAAAATGTATAGTTTTTTAACTTTTTTCAAAACCATCGATGTAGCTACCCATATAAATTACGTTGATTCTTTGTTATCAGTTCAAGGGCAGCGACATAGGGGTGGCCAGTTAGTAGCCAATATGTCTACATGAATGGCATATACTAGGCAGCAAAATATATTAATTTGATTGTACAGTATGTATTAAAAATACACAAGGCCTCATTTAAATACTACGTGAAGCTGATAAGTACTTTATATAGCGACAAAAGAAACACTTGTGCACACGGGCGCGCGGGGAACAGCGGGGGGGGGGGGGTCACAGCGACTAACACGGAAGGACCTTATGCAGGCAGGGAAAATTGTATTAAAGTAAAGGTAAAATGTTATAAATTTACATGTTTATTTTATTTTGATAGTAAAGTTTTCAAATTTAAAAAATGGTACACTTTTATGCCATTGAGTGGCCATACCCTTATATATAAATACAATATGTACCATATGGGTCATGAGTGAGTATATATCGTATGTGCTTTTCACTTTGATTTGATCTTTCAGCGACGTAAAACATGTCTATAATATAGTAAGAAAATCAGAACGCATTATACTGCAAATGGCAACCGCATGCAGAGTGGAAAATGACACTCAAACCATAGATATATAATTTGTTAAAATTATTAGAACTAGATTGGCACGAACTTATTATAGCACCGAGCACCATATACGCATATAGTCAGATTGTGCAAGCTTTGGAATTCGAAATGTGTTAAATTATTCACACTATATATATAGATTTGGCTATAGAGCAGTTAAGGCCTTGGCTAATTCAATGCGCTATAGCTATATATATAGACCCTATATTTATCAGACGATAAATCCAAAAATGTTTAGAAGCTGTTCAGAAAATAATGTTAAAGAGCCAGAAATAGTATGCAGATAACAACCATTAAAAGAAAATCCCCGAAGTTAGTATCGAAGGACGGTATTGTAGAAAGAGAGGCGGGAGACCGCGAAAACTTGAGTGCATGATGAACTTAAAGAATGGAGCGGACACAGTCTGAATGCCTTTAAAGAAAAAAGAAACGCAGTTCCCCTCTGCACACTGTTACATAAATTAGGATCATTTGTCGTTTAAAGTGAACGTACCACCCCTCCATGAGGTGAAGCCGATTTTTTCCTGCAAATTTGATTTTTAAACCTCCAACCTCAACCTGTTGTGTACTTATGTGTGAAAAAGACTGAAGTTGTCGAAGCGGATCACATTGTCTATCTGTCTGTCAGTGTGTATGGTGGGGTCCTTCTCTGTCTCTCTCTTGTCGTTGGCGGTATTTCTTCTAATCGCTAACGCTACACTAGGTACAACGAAGCCTTGCGTCACGCTAGACTGATCAGAATCCCGTGTAGGAACTACTGCTCCAGGAGCTAGCAAGAGCCAGTAACTGCCTCTAGAAGAAGAAGAAGCCGATGAGGATTGAGGAGGAAGCAGAAGAAATTTCGGGACAACTCACCTGAAAACGAAAACTGCGACGAGGCGTTCTGCAGTAGTGGGGTCCACCGGGAGAAAATCTGAGTGTATTCGCCTCGTTGCTCGTCTCGTGAAATCCTTTTCCCCACTTGGTTCGTCAGGCGAGGGGAAAGGCAGGTAAATGTAGCATGAATCAATCTTGGGGGGGCTCTCTTTGGCGACAGCAGGCAACGAACGCGGCTGGCTGAGCGCGCTGATTGGCTCTCTGCCCCCCTCCCCCTCCCGTCCAATCAGCAGAGCGCTGACAGGGGGAACGGATGAGCCAGTCGGGTGGAAAATTGGGGCGCACGCTTGCGCGGCTACGACCCCCTCCCCCGACCCCCCTCTCTCCAAGATTTGTCGTTACCGCCTTTCCCAGCAGGCAGGGTGCTGATTTCCCCTCTCACTCTGTCTAAGGGAGATTCCCGGTTGAATTCACCGACAGGAATCTCTCCCTCTCCGCCTAGCTGCCTGTGTGGGTGCAGGGTTCCCGGGTATCAATTACACGAACACCGACTCCCAATGGAGGCGGGCCCATTGAGGCGCGACTGGGGTTCCGCCGCAATGCAGTACGGATACGCCTTTTGTGCTTACTCCCCACTAGGTCGGTTTCACCTTTTTCTATTTGAAGAGAAGGAGGAACTGACGACGTCCTCCTCTTCATCCGCATAGCAATCTGGAGTACAGATCAGAGCTCAGTTAACTGCCCTTGCGTGCTCATAACTTCGCCATGCTGGTGAGCTGGGAAAATGCGACTCCACAAAGTTTTTTTTGTCAAAATATAGGATGTAAAAAACAGCGTATAGCTGCAGTGTATGAAAAGTTTCCAAAATTTTTCATCGCTATCGCAAAACGAAATTAAAACGTTTTTCCTCTGCAGTACTATACAGAGTGAACTACAGTATAGCCTAAGCAGGGAGTTCATATAGTAAAACATAAATTAATTCCTTTAAAAAGTTCCAATTTCTCCACTGTTATAGTCAATACAAGCTGTCACCTCTTCTCTTCCAATGATCATACTTCTTCAATATCATTTTCTTCACCACCTTCATCAAACCTTTCCCTTTTACAGATCCTTATGTACAATTCCTGTATATATTCATTTGCTTTCCACTCCTGCCCTTTCACTTTCAGCACTCAATTCTCCACAGCCACAATTTAAATTCTGTAGCGATGTATACAGTATACAGGTTTTATGCTTGTGAAATTGAAATATACAAACGAGCGGTGGCTTTGTATAATGAAGTTCGCCATTGGTTTTTCGCAGTCAGCGCGATGACTTGTATTAAGCTATATAGGGGGGGGGGGGGGTATAATGTATTAAGCAGAAAATGAAGTTTTTGCCAAGCCGTTTTTGTTTCCACCATTATGCACACTATCGGGTATCGGGGTGATAGTTTCTTTATGTAACAAAGTGTGTATAATAAAAAAACGCTTTTTTCTATATGTTGATCATATTATATATAATTAAGGTTTTATTTTATTTATTGACGGACATTTCAAGCCTGTATGCCTTAGAAAGGCTGTTGTCATGTTCTCTTGGAAGGCCAAACAGATGATCCAGGAGGTATACCTTACGATTAATATGTACAGCTCCAATAACAGTATATATATACTCTTGCGCAATCGATGAACTCGGAGTGTTTTATCCATGCAACGATGGCTATTGGTAGAAAAATCAATGCAAAAGTGTGGGTTAACTGAGTTGACCAACACTTTCTACCAAAAGTGTTGGTTGGTTACCATGATTTAACTGAATACTTTTTGCATTACGATCAATAGTCATCGTTGGATAATTAATATGATCTTATATCACACTATAGCACGCGCGTGTCCGCAGGGGGGTCATGAGGTGGCCGCGCCAGGTTCATCGGATAGATTTGCCGCTACCTCAGCTCGCCGATTGAAATTTGCCAGGTGACTAACATAATAATCATAATCAGATGGAGTATACTGTATGCATATATACTGTAGTATATATAAAATATACAATTTATTATCAATCTACAAACTTTTTTGTCTTTCTGGAAGGAAAGCTCTAAACTAATAAATGCGTCCGCGCTTTCATCGAAAGGCTGCGAGAAACACCGCTACCTATATCCATACCTCTACTTCACGTTTTTATCATTAATAGACCTCAAAATCCGATGTACAAAATGTTTAATTTTATAATATTTGATTTTTCAATTGTCATATAATGGGTTTCTTTCAAATTAATAACAGAGTATTTACACTATACAAAATGCATTATTCTAGTAAAAAATTAATGTGCAATGTAGAAAAATTCACAGTGGCTTTAAAATACTTAAAAATTATCGAAATGCAATTACATGTTTCGCAAATTGATGTGGAAATATATTTATGTAGCTGTAGGTACAATGATTCACTTTAAAATCGTAAGTGTATTAATTACAGTGTCGGACAAAAGTTTCGCATCGAGTTGCCATCAACAGTATTTTTTTCTATTTTCCAATATCATGCTTTAATTTTAATTAAAATGATTAGTAAAATTGATGTAATGACTCAATTAAACACAGTGAACCTTATATAGAGACATTACCTCACACTAAATCATAGAAAACATCAGTGTTCCATTTACCCCACAGTGCAACATAGAAAACATTACATGACCATATAGAGGAAAGGTACAATATGAAACACCAACCAAAAAATCGGAACATTTAGTCAACATGATTTTAAAAGTTTGGAAAGCGAAATGTCATTGGAAGTCAGTTATACAATTAGTACTTGGTAGAATATAGCATTTGTTCTTCATAACTGCTGTAATATACGGCCAGGCATGCTGTCCACCAAGTACCAACGCTAGACAGAGATCAACATTTAGCCTACAGTATAACTATATTTGTGGTGATCTGTCGCGATGTCTTTCTGTACGCTTATAACTCAAGAACAGAACATAGCAGAGGGTTGCAAAGGGTCTCAAATGAACCTGCTTTTACTGGCAGTAACATAGTTCCATTAAAAGTCCATAATTAAAAAAATTAAAAAACAGGTAAAACAGGCGATATTTAAAAAATATCCTACGGTTTTATTTTACTACTAATAAATGTGAGAGTAGTATATACCTCGGAATTTATAAGTAAAATTGGTTACATTTCAAGAGGTCACTTCTACAATGGTTAATTTATGTGACTATAGGCAGCTTTTAAGCCATTAGCCCCCTTGGGTTGGTTGATCCTGATTTTATCCAAAGAAAGTGTCTCTCAACATAATTCTCCTCTCTGCTTTTTCCTATATACCGAATCATCAGAATAAATTATTTACTTGAAAATTTGGTTGTTTCCTGATATTTTATTGCCCTATATGTATCCCCGAGCGAAGCCAGGTACCTCCGCTATAGTATACATATACATAGTCGAGAAGGATACCTTTAATAGAGGAGATCAATCTGACATATTGAAAATTTTATTTTCCATCCCAAAATGTAATGTTATTTTAAAATTACTGCTAATTTTCATTAGGTATAATTGAATATTCTTTATATCTTGTGTTAAAATGATATCGTAGTCTTGAAAATATTGGACTAAGAATAATTTATTAAGTCTTGTAATAAATTTAAAAAATACTTCTAAACAATAGACCACCTTTTCGCGTTCGATTTCGGCATTAGTGCCTACAATGCATTTATAATCTCCAGGCCTATAGTGCATTCATTTTTAGCTAATCTCGATAATAACGCGTTCAATTTAGTCAGACAGCGAATATACACAAGTAGCGGCGCTTTCAATTTAATTTGCTCTCAATCCCATGCAGCGCGTTCAATTTAAGCCAGACAGGCGAATAGCACTTCCATTTAAATTTAATCTCGATACTAGCGCGTTCGATATTTGACAGTAAATTATAAACTTAATCAATTTAAACATATTTAACATTAGGACGGTGTGTATAAACAATCAGATCTTTATTGTTAAAGAGCACATTTTGCGCTCTATAAAAAGGTCTTAATCACCTAGTAAGATGACCTTGACCGAAGACATACTGTTTTTTATGGGAACAGATTTAAGTTGCAATGGCATCATTAACTGGACTGGGAATACAGCCTAAAGGTAAATATTTGCGTTAATTAATACTCAGTCAAAATTGCTATCGGACCATAGAGTAAAATTTCGCCAGTGGACCTGAAACTATTATGAGATATGTTATGTAAGACAATTTAGGATAATATTTATTTTCAATGTTAAAATAATAGGTTTGTATATCATACGTAGGAAAAGTCGAAAAGACATAAAGTAAGTGCCAGATTAAAGTACACAGAGTATTAATAACATGTTTACAGATGGTCATTAACCTGCACTTCATTGATGAGTTCTTCTAAGGTCTGATGTGTATCGTTGTTCACCAACTACGGTTGCGCAAGATTTGGTGCACGCCAGTATTCCGGATTTTACGTACCAGTCGTGCTCGGGGTGCTTTTATTCTGTCGGCTAATGTCGGCCACTTCATTTCATGTCGTGCCTCTTTATTTTGCATCTTTCTGTTAACACATCGTGCCGCCGCGAGTTGTTAGTCAGCTCGTTTGGAATTTCCATTGCATGCATGGCTTGTCCGAATCAAGTTTGACAGTATGATAGATAGAGTGAGGCCAATGTATTAACTCGATCCTGCTCGGGCTATTTGGCGCACTCAGAAAACGGGAGAGGGGGGCGAATCGACCCGCGCCTTATATATCGCCCCCGTGTTTACCTGTTTAGATAGAGCCTTGAAATTTGGTATGTAGGGTATGATCGTTGACAGTGGCTGTCTAATCGTATAAACATAAGGCAGTTGCATCGGTTTGATGACAGAGTCGTCTTAGTGTTCTAACTTTACCAAGTGACATTCGTCCATTATCATGTTTATCTTACTTCAAAATTGATAATATCCTATTCATAAAAATTCGTTTTATTTTATGTCCGAAATGTATATAACTTGTTCATATATCCTACTAGAAGAGGATACCCACGCACGTTGCAGGGCAATAGAATAGGGCACATGCCTCACCCTAACCCTAACCCTGCCTTAGTCCTGTCCCCCATTTTCGGGGGTGCCCTGCAACTTTTGTTTTATGAAATTTTCTGTGGGAGGTTTCCTTCTGCCCAAAACGGCCATTTTTACCCCGTTTTTAGCATCCTTGACCTCAACCCCAACTTTGGAGCGGTTGACCTCGCCCCACCTATGTTACTTATGTTACCCGCAGTGTTGAGGGGGTCACCCATGCAAAGTTTCGGATCGCTAGCACCAACGGTCCGGCCGCTCACCCGGAACAAAAAAACTCTGCTCGAAACGGTCATTTCTCACAGTTTTTAGCCTCCTTGACCTCGACCCCAACCCCTTGACCTCGACCCCGACCTCAGAGGTTGACCTTGCCCCCTATGTTATCCGCAGGGTTGAGGGGGTCACCCATGGAACACACACACACGCACACAGACAACTTGACAAATATATATAAGATTTATCTTTAGTACTATAGTATATTTATAACTCTGTAAAATTATATTATTCTGTTTTTATTTTTCTTAATTTTGGTATCCAAAATATCCAAATATGTATATTTAAACTGGAATATTCTAAAGAAATACCAAAATAATGGTCTTATAAGTTGTGCAACATAATAATATGAAAGTCCGGGGACATCATGTCGCTTGGTCTTTTATTTAAAAAACACCAGTAAAAACAAAAGAGCCCGGTTAAGATAAGGTCAATATAGAAATGAACATATATTTTTACTTACCGAAAAGTGACGAGGCAGTTTGACTTGGTTGCTCTAAATTAGTGAAGGGCATG
The DNA here is from genome assembly GCA_032274565.1 of Nematoplana nigrocapitula. NCBI lineage: Eukaryota > Metazoa > Platyhelminthes > Proseriata > Nematoplanidae > Nematoplana > Nematoplana nigrocapitula. The sequence continues at coordinate 4,959 of JAUYWV010101286.1, read as the reverse complement.
AGAAGTCAATTGTTGGAGGCCCCATGCCGGCTTTCACTCACTGCGATCCCCGGCAAGGCAAATTTTTCCAGATGTTATTTTCTTAATACGTGGCCTAGAAATGATAATCTGCATCAAATGTCGACCTTCCAATCTGTACAAACATCTTTTTTTATTCTCTTCTTCTTTGATTGCACTAACCGTCTAATTCAGACATAGAACGAATCAAATCTGATACATTTGGATCGTCATTGATTCCATGGAACAATAAGAAAAGAGATTTTCACTCTTTCCCTTCCACTTGTCAGAAAATATTCGTTTATTTCAGCACGTCAAATGGAAGTCATTTAAAAGAGCGGGATAGTAACTAATCAATACCGCGCTTTCAAAAAAATGTGGAATTCTTCAATATTTACGTCTAAGGAAACCTGAATTGATGTTGTGAACTTCAGAGTAAGTTTTTACTATTTTAAGATATGTGAGAAGATTTTAAAAGATGTTTTTAGTATAATCATATTAAGATTGTGACAGCAATGTGTGGTTCTATTAGAAACATTTATAGCATTAATATTAATTAGGAAGGATGCCTCTTGTAATACATTCATTTCAGTCCAGGACATATTCCTAGCGGTGCTGTGAAAATTTGGACTTGCTGAATCGAATGCTGTAAAATCTTAAAATTGATTTATTTTAACTATATATCATGGCAGTGGATACAGTTCCAGTCACCGGAATCCTGTATCACGGGGATAAAGTTCTGGTCACCGGAATCCTATATCGCAGGGATAAAGTTCCGGACCTCATAGTCATAAAATAGAAATATATAGAATGACATCAAAATGATCGGAATCCTGTGTTACCAGGTTAAAGTTCCAGACCTCCCATATGCATAGAGTAGAAATATACAGAATTTTATCTCTGAAAATCTAAATAACCATAATCCTATATCGTGGAAATAAAGTTGCGGACCTCATAAAGTAGAAATACACAGAGTTCTGTCTCTCAAAAATCAAAATGACCGGAATTTTTTCCTGCCAAATATGCAATTAAATTAGATTGAGTAATATTTCAACTCGGAATTGGCTTTACACACAACTTTTAGGTATCTATTCTATGCTCCCTCTAAAGGACTGGAATCTCTTTGATAGAACTGTACCAGAGATAACCTCTCCGTCTTATTAATAATGTCTTTTAAGGCCAAAAAAGAGTAAAATTTATCACCAACTTCTATTACCTCCATTTTGATTTTTGAATTCATCAACTAAATTCATTGTGCATGCGTACGGCCATAGAGTATTTATAGAGTTATGTCATTTCTATTTTTAATTTTATATAGCCATAGACATGCCTAATGTAATGAATTCTCTATAATAAGACACGATACATGATTTTGCACAAGAAAAATCGATATGTTAGAGGCCACAGCGCAGATAGCTATATCCAGCGCGGTTTTACAGGCTGAGGTTACGTACACAGGATTCTGGTCATTTAGATTTTGAGAGATAGAACTCTATGTATTTCTACTCTATGCGTATGGGAGGTCCGGAACTTTAACCCCGCAATATAGGATTCCTTTTATTTTGATTTTGAGAGACGGAACTCTATGTATTTCTATTCTATGAGTTCCAGAACTTTATCCCCACAATACAGGATTCTGGTGACTGGAACTATAACCCCGCGATACAGGATTCTGGTGACCGGAACTATATCCCTGTGATACATGATTCTGGTGACCGGAACTGTATCCCCGCAAAAACAGGATTCTGGTGACCAGAACTATATCCACTGCCATATATCATCCTTTTTGGTTAATAATTTACACAATTTTGTCCAATTCATGCTGAGAATTTCACAGCAAATAATTTTTTCAGTGGACATGTCCTCTGAAACAATCTTTTATTCCAAAAAGGTAGAATTAATTAATTTATATTAGATTTTAACTTGCTTTTATTATGAGAAATGAAGTAATATTGTTTTATGCAGATTTTGATACTATCAGTTTACTTTACCATATTTTTCTTACTATAAGGCGCACTTAAAAACCTTATATTTGCTAAAAAAATTGGTAGTGTGCCTTATATTCCGGTGCGCCAAGCAACAGCAACGAGACTGACTCAGATGATGACAAGAGGGATCCAGGCTTGCTAGATGTCGCCATCGCCCAACTATTACAATTCAACACTAAAGATGAAGAATTTGACAGATTTGTAGAAGAGGGATGATTGAAAAAGTGAGTGTATTTTTCTGTAATTTATGTGTTACAAGTGAACAATATAGACAGTTATTGTTAGTGAGTTGAATAAAGTCTGACCTATCCGACTGTTTTGTTTCGCTTTTTGCACCTTATAATCCGGTGCGCCTTATATATGGAAATAAATTCGTTCACTGATACTGAGTCTTTTAATCCAGTGCGCCTTATCATCTGAAAAATATGGTACTTTTTATTTTTCTGAAACTATACTTATATTAAATCATATTTCAATTATATATTATTAAATCATATATTTTATATAACATCTAAAATTATATATAATAAATTAATTAAAATTAGAACTGATGTCACATTATTCTATTTCAGTTTAATTACATACCTATTTATTTTAAAGTAATACACTATATATAATATTTACAAATATGAACTATCATAAATATATCATATAAGATTTATAGGTTAAGCCTATTAATGTTTTATAGATAGATACATGCTAAATCATTATTAATATAAAAATTACAATATATAACTATTTCTTCGCGCTGTCTTGGCAGGGGAGGCAATATCTCACGTGGTCCTCAATTTGGCGGTCCATTCCTGCCCACCAATATGTGCGGCGCAGCTGTCTCTTCATTCTCACGATGCTCGGATGACCTTCGTGTGCCGTTGGGAGGACGCGTTGTTGAAGAGAAGCAGGCAGTACGATGCGGTGACCATCTCTGATTAGGATGTTTTCCTCTACGGCGAGCTCGTCCCTGATTAGATAGTAAGGTCAATGCGTACCGGTGTAGCCTTTGACCTCCCTCAGCGTGTCATCGGCATCGGCGTTCGTACGAATTTCGCCCAGGGAGATAGGTGAAGTCGAGTAGGCCACAGCTGCTATCCTTGTCGCCAAATCTGCGTCGTCGTGTTCGTCGCCAGAAAATTTGCTCAAAACAGATGGTGGTTGGGGCGTGACGGTGGTAAGACACACGCGAAAATCAGTGCCTGTTATAGTCAGGTCACGCCCGCAGATAACGTCGCGGACGACGACTTCTGGAAGGTTGTTTGTCACCACAAAAAAGTCGATGCTGCATGATTTGTCTCTAAACCGGGCGGATGCAGTGAAAGAGCCATACACTGTTGAGATTTCGCTTCCGTCGAAGTTGCGAATCGCGTGAGTTACCGGTTTGAGAGGGAACTGTACGAAGTGTTTTTCGTAGGTTCGCACATGCATCGTGGAGATGGGAGACCCCGTATATCGACCATGGCCTTGATCGATGCACTCGTCTCGCCGGCGTGGATGTCGAATTGCAGCGCTATTTCCGGTGGAGTGTCCAGAGCACACACCCGGAGTTCCGTGTTCTCCGGTGGGGAGGAGTGGGGCTTCTCTGAAGCGGGAGGGCTGGGTCCGCGCCCAAACGGAGACATTTCAGCCTGTCTCTGGCTCCCAGCCTCCGACACATTTTGGCGAAATGGTGGAGCTTGGAGCACAAGTCGCAGGATTTATTGTAGGCGGGGCAGCATGCGTCTTTGTAGAGGTGATTCGCATTCCCGCAGCCGTCGCACCGCTTCGCGCTGGGTTCGGCAGCGTGGTGGGGTTGGTACCGTTCTGTCGACGTGGGCTGGCGGGGGAGACGAGTGTGGTGACTGAGCTGTCGTCGTTGGCTGTTGGGCGTGTTGATGGAGACGTCGTTGCGGATAATGGCCGAGGAGGTCGGTGCCGATTCGTCAGCATGCATTATAGTGATAAATCGTTGTAGGTTGACTGTCGACTCGGCTAGGAGTTTTTCCTGGGTCGACTGACTGTAACAGCCTATGGCTAGCTGCATAGCCAGGTTGTGTCTCCTCTTGGTCGGCCGGACGCTCCGAACATTCTGAGTACAGCGTATGGAGTGCGGTGTGGTACTCGGTGGTTGTCTCGTTCACCGACTGTTTGTAGCTGCGGAATTCAAACTCCGCCCGCACTGGGTTAGTCGGACTGTCGAAGAGATCGCGCACCTGAGTGGCGAAAGCGTCGTGTGGCAGTGTGGCTGCCTGACCGGCAACGGGGTTGGCCATCAGGATACGGCATCCTTCGTTGCCGAGGAGGGAGCTGAGGTATAGGCGTTCTTCGCCTGCGCCGTCAGTTGTCCATCGGGTGGGAGGGTGATGTTCGTCAACGTAAAAAAGTTGTTCAGCTGGGCGTACCAGCTTGTCCATCGCACCCGATTGTCTCCAGGGTGCTCGAGAAAACGGGGTGGTAAGGGAATCTGCAGCCTCGGCAGGGATCCCATTCTCATCGCCAATGTTGTATTGGTGTGCAACCAAATAATCAGGATGACTGGTTTGAAACGTCAACCCAGTTTGTTTATATTTGTGTTCAACACATGGCGTGCTACTATGTATATATACTTTATAGCAATCAGTCAAGAGGGGTGGGCAAACCCAACACATGCTAGCCCAATCAGCGTGGATTACAGTAAGCTAATCTCTGTATGGGCGGGAGATTGTCAGACAGTTAGCGGGGTAGGGGAGCACGATACGTGGTTAGTTCAATCAGAGTAGGCAAGGCAAACACGTCTCTGATTGGTCGACACATCAGTTATAAACTATTAACACTCGACAATATCGTTGTCTATACACTTTGTGGGCGAATAATTCAAATTCCGCGAGCGGGTGGTATACACCTCAAGGCCGTAGCAATCGGGGGGGGGGGCGGTGGGGCCACGACCCCCCCACTTTTTAGATAAAACAAAATGTGCCCTTTTCACCTTTTTTAAAGAAGTATAAAACGTATACACGTAACC
>JAUYWV010101275.1:0-13459 GCA_032274565.1 Nematoplana nigrocapitula | reverse complement strand
CCATTACGACACATGAAAATGGCGGCGTGTCGCTTCTAGATTAAAATAGCTGTGCCGCGGAATCCGATTTCTATGGTCAGACTCCACATGAATAGTAGTTCAAACCAAGTTAGTAAATTGATGACCCCCTGTGTGTTGGTTGGCAGGCTTGCGAAGAGTTCCGCAATATCAGTCGAAAATTGTTCGAGAAGCCGAACACCATTGAAGAGCTATCCGATATGCGTGAGTGGATGGGCACCATTCCGGACAAACTGGACGAACACCAGGAACTCATCGACAAGGCGATGGCCGACTACGAGCTGATTGAGGAGTTCTACTATAATCTGCCCGCCGACGACTTTTCCGCAAAGTGAGCAGTACTGTGTTTTGTATTGATTCATGCATTTAGACTTTGTTATGTAACGATTGGTTTGGTTCTCTGGCCTGTCCACACACACTCAGATGGACAACGATTGGTTGGCCGCACAAGATTCGCCAAATGATCACTCAGGTGGAGGCCAATTTGGAGGAAGATGAGGAGCGGTTCCACAAGTTGCAACTCTCCGATGTGGCCACGTTCAACGACAAGATCGATACACTGACGGTACCGAATACTTGTCTAACTTATCTGAAATAGAATGTTTTCTTCCTATAGGTAGAAAACTTTTGAGTTTGTCTACCCTGTTTGGTGGTGAGTGGTATCCAACCGCCAGGCCATCGAGTAAGTAAGACACAGAGGGTCGTCATTTCAAAATTCATGTATTATTTTATTTGACTAATAATTAAAATACTCTAAAGACGATCGTTAGAATTCTACGCCCCTAAACAATTCATCAACCATTTCCAAAATATACTACTAACTAATTTTATCGTTAGTAAGTAGTATATAAATAGTTTTTCCTTTTTCACTTAAATACTAGTTTTCATTAGAAAATCCTGTATGTTTAAACAAACTTTACATACATAAATTCGACACCGGTCGTGAATAAAGTCATCATTAAAAAAGGGTTTCAAAGATGAAGCCAAATTTATTATAATCCAGTTGCAATATATTTGTATTATTGTAATAACAACATTTACTGTATGTATGTTCACTTCGTTAAAGTATACAGAATTTCTGCTCTTTATTTTAATAAAAATTAGTTTCTAAGTGAAAGAAATGAATAACTATTTATGCACTACTTATAAACGAGATTACTAGTAGTAGTACACTTAGGAAATATTGGATGAAACATTTTTTGGGGTTTTAAAATTATAACTAGATCGTTTTTAGTCTATTTCCATTAGTCATATAAAATATACAAATAACTACATACAATCATTTTGAAACGACGAACCTCTGTCTCTTACTTATACTCTGTGTTTACCTCAGTGACTATCCTAGCAGAAAGTTTATAAAAGCGGACAAGTTTAAGAAAGTGATAGTTAAGGTGGAAATCCATTTGTGCAATGCAGCAACAATTTAAAAGTGAGGATAAACTCATAGAAAGTTTACTGTCTTTAACCGTATGCCTATTTTTAACTCTGCTTGTTTTTTCCTGTTAAACTGGAATCTGGATGGTTTTTGTTTGTCATTTGGTCAAATTGTTTGGCAGAAACATTCCTCCCCTAGGCCTTTGATTTTGAAACTTGTTCATAATTTTTTAAATTCGACATTTGCCATCGACAGGAATACTTTGTCAGTTGATTCCTATGAATATTTGTATGTTGTCTGATATTGTGGAACCTCCCGTAATTCTAGAAAAGACGAATACGACGTTTGGTAAAGAGCAAAAACTTCAACCATTAATATGTCCAACACTCTCTGAAGGGCTTGATTCTTTTATCTCTGAAAGAAGATGTCATCTACAAATTGCTGCAATGTTTGCTTGACCCCAATTTGGAAATGTGTGATTTACACGTTTTATCGTGCTGATAATACTGAAAAGTCTAGGAGCGAATTTATTCGATATTCACACAGACTGACTTTTATTCGCTATTTCTCCATCTAGATGATGGTGGCTGCGATGGCCTCCTATACCGATATCAACAAGTCTCACGAAATTGCCAATGAGGTTCGCCGAATCTATCGCCAGCTGAAGGAGGCCCAAACCAACGCCTCTCTGTACAACAATCGGGAACGCCTGTTCTCCTTGCCAGTCACGAATGTGAGTACACTATGCAGAGTGACGATGCGAACTATAACTGCACGAATGATCGAGTGATCTGGTCTTATTATCTCTGCATTGAAGTTCATAGATGAAGTAGTTGTAATAGATCGAACTATATTTCAAATCGGAAATTATGCGTTTGTTTGCTAGATTAGAATATAGTAACCAGTAGCTTAATGTATCGCGTCAAGCACCAGCAGTAGCATGGGAGAACTGGATAGCACTGCTAATAATTATCGGAATCGGGCTGTTGATTAGATCACAAAATAAACAGAAAAGCTCAGCCCACTCTTTACATACTTATGACACTTTCATTTCAGTAGTTTATTCTGATAAGGCTTCTTTAAATAAGGCGAGTTGATTTGTCTTGAAAAGTGTTTTACAATTTCTGTTTTATGTGATTTACGACGTCAAAGCGATATCGAAAGACTACTTTCTATATGAAGTCGTTCTTGACACGTAAAGTAATTTCAATTTTTTTATAATATAATCCTCGGATCAGTAAACTAAAAATGCTTGAAGAGTGAAAAGGAAGATATCTACAGAACAGAAAACATGGTTTACATATTCTTTCATGTTATTTTTTTCCGGTATTTACGTGATTGTTTTTTGTCAAACATAGTACGATAAATTGGGCCGGTTGGTGAAAGATTTCGAGCCGTTCCGCAACCTGTGGATCGCGGTATCCGAATGGCAGAAGACGCACGAGTCGGTGATGAACGACCCGATCACCTCCATCGACGCCGAACATGTGGAGAAACTGGTCACCGACTCCTACAAGACTATGCACAAGTCTGTCCGCCTGTTCAACGAACTGCCTGGGGTCCAGGAGGTGGCCAGTCAGGTCAAGGTGGCCATCGAGGAGTTCCGCCCCTTCATCCCTCTGATCCAAGGCCTGCGGAATCCGGGGATGCGAAGTCGGCATTGGGAATTGCTCAGCCAGGAGTTGGGGATGACTATTGTGCCCAAGTCCAATCTCACCTTCTCCAAGTGTCTCGAGATGCGTCTGCAGGTGATTGAGTGAATCATAAGTCACGGGTTAGCCAGGATTAAATAAATTAAACCGGTTTGGGAACGCAGATTCCATCATCATGACTTTGTACAAAGCTCAGGAAGCAACTGGTATGATTTCGTAAAATCTTTTAAATCTTCTATCATGTCTACTTGTAGATACTTATTTTCAAAGATCATGCTTTCACTCGAGTTATTTGGAATGGAGCAAACTCAATAATCACTAAAAATATTTTCCTATAGCTACTGTGCGTTATATTTTTTAATTAACTAGCTGCTCCTTTACACAGATTAAAAGAATATATAAATATGCTTCTTTTCTGCTATAGTTCCGTATCTGATCTTCACACATGCCCTTTCTCCATTTCCTGAAGCGAGCCTGTATCATGCTAGTTAAAACTAGCAGTAAACTCTAGGCGGAATTCCCCAAAGATAACCAATAAGCTTCCATTTATAAGTATTTTATGAAACTCACTTTAGCTGAACAGCTATTTATATCTGCTTCTAACTCCTAAATTTATGAGCTGCTTAATGCCAAGTTTTATAAAACAAAATTTATAAGCCCCTACATTTTTCTGACGATTTCAACCGGATCCACATCAGAAATGTTCGTCAATCAACCCAATAATGTTAACCTTTGTCTACTCGGAGAGAGATGTCCTTCAATTTTCCCACACCCTGACAGCACCTCCAAACCATATTTCCTCATAACATGCCCCCAAAATCTGAACTGCCCGGAGTACAATGTCCTTTATTACCCGCTCGTTGCAGATTACATTCATTCTTGACCTTTTCCTTCTACGAGACCTTGAGCATCCTGCGTAAAATTAAGATTTCTGCAATCTACAGCCTCACCTGCATTACCTTACTGATTGTCCATCCTTCGCACTCATCTGAGCAGTCTTATTCTGGTTGGCCAATCTCCTTATAATTTCAGCGTTTCACGTCATTTGTAACTCTAAAAACGACATATTGTTTTGCGAAGATCGATATTTCGAAAATGACCGTTTGTTTAAATATTTGAATTTCAATTATATGCTTAACTCCTAATTCGTATAGTTATGAAGTAGTGAGAGCGGCGATGTTTCGTTACATATTGGAATTAAGTCGTGAGAAGTGGGCATTTTATTACGCCCCATCTGTCAAGGTATGCGATCTAAGTGAGAAACATTTATTTCTAACAAGTCGTATACTGTATGCTAATATATTTATTGAACACCCGCTTTCCAGGACCACATTCAAGTGATCTCGAAAATTGCCGAGGTGGCCGGCAAAGAGTACGCCATCGAGCAGGCGCTGAACAAGATGGGCACTGAGTGGGAGAACGTCAAATTCGATGTGATGCCCTACAAGGACACCGGCACTTTTATTATCAAGGTGGCGGACGAAGTCAACCAACTCTTGGACGACCACATCGTGATGACCCAATCGATGGGATTCTCGCCCTACAAGAAGCCCTTCGAAGACCGGATCAACAGTTGGGAGAGCAAGCTGAGGACCACCCAGGACGTCATAGACGAATGGCTGATGTGCCAGCGCCAGTGGCTCTATCTGGAGCCCATCTTCAGTTCGGAGGATATCAATCGCCAGTTGCCGGTGGAGGGCAAACGCTACGCCACCATGGACCGCATTTGGCGCAAGGTGATGAAAACGGCCAAGGAGAACCCCTCGGTGATCTCTCTCTGTCCCGACGCGCGCCTGTTGAACAATTTGCGCGAATGCAACAAGCTTCTTGACCAGGTGCAAAAGGGACTGAGCGAGTATCTGGAGACAAAGCGACAGTCGTTCCCCCGATTCTACTTCCTGTCCGACGACGAACTGTTGGAAATTCTCTCCCAGACAAAGGACCCGACGGCCGTGCAACCGCATTTGCGAAAATGTTTCGAGAATATGGCCAAGGTACAGTCTACAACATGTAGTAATTCAATTAAATCTCTTCTAATATACCAGTGTAATTGCGTCTTTACCAGGTTCTGTTAAATCAAATCGTATGTGTCATGTTGTTGTTGTTATTCGTGGTGGAAGGCATGCGTCAGCGCAACGTCCTATCGAAAGTAAGAGAGAAAGAGAGAAAATAAAGACGAGTGAGGCAGAGAAAAATAAAGAAGAGTTAGAGAGAGAAAATTGAACAGAGTGAGAGGGAGAAAAATAGAAAAGAGTGAACAAGAGAAAATATAAAGAGTGTGAGAGAGAAAAATAGAAAAGAGTGAATGGGAAAAAATAGAGAAGAGTATGAGAGAAAAATAGAAATGAGTGAGAGAGCAAAAATAGAGAGGAGTGTGTGTGAGAGAGAAATAAAAAAGAGTGAGAGAAAGAAAATAGAACAGAGTGAGATGGAGAAAAATAGAAAAGAGTGTGAGAGAGAAAATAGAAAAGAGTGTGAGAGAGAAAATAGAGAAGAGTGAATTAGAAAAAAATAGAGAAGAGTGAGAGAGAAAAATAGAAAAGAGTGAACGAGAAACAATATAGAAGAGGGAAAGAGAGAAATGAGTGAGAGAGGAAAAATAGAGAAGAGTGTTGTGTGAGAGAAATAGAGAAGAGCGAGTAGGAAAAAAATAGAGAAGCGTGAAAGAGAGAAGAAAAAGAAAAGTGTGAGAAAAAATAGAGAAGAGTAAGAGAGAAGAAATAGAAAAGAGTGAGAGAAAGAAAATAGACAAGAGTAAGAGAGAAGAAATAGAAAAGAGTGAGAGAGAAACAAATATAGAAGAGTGAGAGAAAGAAAATAGAGAAGAGTAAGAGAGAAGAAATAGAAAAGAGTGAGAGAGAAACAAATATAGAAGAGTACGAGAGAAGAAATGGAAAAGAGTGAGAGAAAGAAAATAGAAAAGAGTAAGAGAGAAGAAATAGAAAAGAGTGAGAGAAAGAAAATAGAGAAGGATAAGAGAGAAGAAATAGAAAAGAGTGAGAGATAGAAAATAGAGAAGAGTAAGAGAGAAGAAATAGAAAAGAGTGACAGATAAAAAATTAGAGAAGAGTGTGTGTGAGAGACAATAGAAAAGAGTAAGAGAAATAGAGAAGAGTGATAAAGAAAAAGAGAAGTGCGTGAGAGAGAAAATAGAAAATAGTGAGAGATAAAAAAGAAGAGTGTGTGGGAGAGAAAGAGAAGTGAGAAAAGCAAGAGAGATGAAAGACAAGAGAATAAACAAAGAAAAGGGGAAAGAGAGATAATTGAGAGAGAGAGAAGATAGGAAAAAATAGAGTGAAAGAAACCGTAGGAGGTCTCTGGAAGTGCAGCCCTTTGCCATATCATGACATCCCGCCACGAGAAGACGGCTGTATGGGCCAAATTAAAAAAAACTGTTTCTAGAATATGGCCAAGATATACAGTAATTTTAATTAATTAATCGTTGACGTACTTTAATGAGCTACAATAAATAAGACTCCTTAGTGCTATCAGTAGGTTCTGGAACATCTAAATTAAAAGATGCTTGACACGTACACAGGAGAAGTCTGTCTATATTAATTATACATCTATTGTTATTACTATTCTCTTTAGCTCCAATTCGAACCCGATCTGGAAATCACTGCCATGTATTCCGGCGAAGGCGAAAAGGTGGTCTTTGAAGAGACTACGTATCCCACTGGCAATGTGGAAGATTGGATGTTGGAGATTGAACGTCTGATGCGAGAATCTCTGCGCAGAATCATCGGCAAATCTCTAATCAATTACAAAGAGGTGAAACTATATTCAGTTGTCTTTATTATCTAAATGCATACAGTGTATGCAAATTACCTATTCCTTTGAGTCATTTGCATTTTTTTAAATAATAAGCTTTCATGGTGTGTTTTATGAAAATCATTAAATTTATAACTGACGTAAGAATGCACATCGTGGATATCGAATCCGCTAAATGAAGAACAATTTCATGCCAAATATGGAAGATTAAAAAAATTGGAGTTAATTATGTTTATTTAAATTGCTGTGGATAATTTGAATGAAGTAAAATACTAAATTAATTTTCACGTACAGTATATTTCAACGATTGGTAAATGCAGAAAATTATGTTGAAAGTTGATTTCGAGGTTTAATATATAGTAAGTATTTATACAATTTTAATTGATAAAACGAAATTTAAACAATATATGACAAAATATCTCAGGAAATATTTGAATCCTTGACACCAAATTTAAGATGAAGTTGTTTTTACAGTGTACCAAAAATGAAATCAATCCGTTAGGAGGTATAAACTGCATGAGCACCCAATTTTAATGCAACTGGTTTTGTTTATGTACCATAAGCATTTTAAGCAGGTTTTTAAATGGCATATAAACAAACAAACAGAAAAATGATTGTTTAACGCAATTGATAATTATTTTAAAACAAAAGAAGCTAACAATGGCGCTTATAAAATTTTCCTTGTGTTTTAATGATTAACAATTGCTTTAACCAATCATTTTTAACTGTCTGTTTGTTTATTCTTTGTAAAGCAAAGCCAATCGCATTAAATGTGCCATCATGGTCTGATTTATCTCTTTCACTTTTCGAATTTATTAAATTTGTGTTGGTCATCGGTGGAAATATACACAATATATGTAAGCATGATTGATGTCAAGAAATTGCTGAAATCTATTGTACGGTGTCTATTTTAATGTTATTTTTTAATTAATATGCGATTCTCAAAGTTTTTTAAATACAGTATATTAATTATAACTCAAAGTATGATGTTCCTTCTGAAATATATGAGTAGATTGAGAATCGTAACTACAGTGTGGGCCAAAAGTAACTACAGTACAAAATCTAAAGAAAGCATTTTTTTATACACAAACACTTACAATATACGAACTTTAAGGAGAAACAACAGCACCAATAGGTTGGACAACATTTAAGCTGGACATGTTTCGCTTATAAAATAAGCATCATCAGCGGGATATTTACAATTTGTTCAGGCACAACAAAACGTGACATAATATTTAAAAGTGGAGGGACAAAATACATACAGAATTGAAAAAATAGACAATTTAAACACATACAGACAGAAAATTATAAGACATGTTTAAACATCCACAAATATTTAACTTTATAAGGAAAATCTTTTAAAGATGCTCCACTGTTCACCAACGCGGTGTTCATGCTTGGTTTCACCTCCTTGATCTGTATTGCTTCCTTAATGGAGAGTTCAGTCAGACCATATCTCCAAGTGTGTGAAGTGCCAAGACGACCCAGCCATTTCTTTTCGAGTACTGAATCAATGTGCTGAACTGACTGAACTCTCCATCAAGGAAGCTATCCAGATCAAGGAGGTGAAACCAAGCATGAACACGGTGTTGGCGAACAGTGGTGTCTCTTATTTTTTAAAGGTTTTTGCTTAAGTTAAATTTTTGTGGATGTTTATGCATGTCTTATACTTCTCTGTCTGCATGTGTTTAAATTGTATATTTTTTCAATTCTGTATGTACTTTGTCCCTTCACTTTTAAATAACGTGTCACGTTTTGTTGTGCCTGAACAATCAGTAAATATCCCGCTGACGATGCTTATTGTATAAGCGAAGCATGTCGGATTAAATGTTGTCTAACCTATTGGTACTGTTGTTTCTCCTTAAACTTCGTAAATTTTCTTTGCCCTCGTTATTTCACTTACAATATAATTTCATGAATTTCAAATTTATTATTTGAAACATTGTTTTAAATTGTGACAATCGAATATCGTGTATTACCAAAGGATAGAGCAATATGGTTAGATCTAAGCTTCGTGGTGGATTTATGATGAACTGCCCGATAGGAAGAAATAAAATATGGGAAGAGAAGTTGTTTGACACAGGAATGATTATGAACAGAAGACGAAATGGTCGGCCAAATTAAAGAAGTGAGAGCGGAGCGTCAATCTGGTTCAAGTTTAATAGAGAATGAACCAAATACATCACCAATAAGACTCACTGGTGAACTTTATATACCAATAAGATCACTGCGTCGAATGTTAAAGACACCTCTCATTCTTATGGCCAGCACGAATCTCCCAGATTTCACCTCATGACAATTCTCTTTGGGTTATCGTAAAGAGAAGAGTTCACAAAGAGAAGGAGTGAGACAAGAGTTTCGAGAATTTGACAAAGATGGTCTCCAGAAAATGCACACTTGAACATTTCGCAGACTTTTCTTGTGTATTTTTGGCATTCAGTGGTTGCAAAAATTTATCCATTTGATAATCAAGAAGATCATCAATCTAATTTATTCAATTAATATGATATTTGTAAACGTACTTGTTATTTTCTACTACTATGATGATGATTATGATAGTAAAATATATGTCCACCAGCAGACGGGTTTCGGGGTTATTGACCCTTGTTAATACTGGGTAGAATTCGAATCCGTATCCCAGAGATCAGTAGTCGAACTACGTAACCACTAGGTCACGTGATCGTTTGTCGAACATGATGATTGTGCCGTAGATTATGGCTTACAGCTGTAAGCATGTTTGAATAACCTTGTCGAACATGATGATTGTGCCGTAGATTATGGCTTACATCTGTAAGCATGTATGAATAACCTTCTCGAACATGGCATTTCTGAAAAAGTCAAAACTTTATAGTACACTACTATAATAGTAGTATAAATATCTTATCTGTAGAATATTGTCGTTTACTTTAAACCGTAGTTTATATTGGCCCACCCTGTAATATTAGCATTTTTTGCTTTTTCGAAGTTGAATAATTTTATTAGTTTGGAGATACTAAACGTCTTACTGAAATCTAAAATATCTCTCTCTCTCTCTCCTCACAATGAAGGCAACCGTTAGAAAACATTTTAGGAGCATTCATCTGCAAATCTATTTTAACTGTATTGAACTCGTCGTAATGACTATCATTTATATATATTTAGATTCCTCGAACTCAATGGGTCCTCAACTGGCCCGGGCAAGTCGTGATTGCCGGTTGTCAGACCTACTGGACAACCGAAGTGTCCAAAGCGTTAGAGGACAACGATCTCAAGAACCTGTATACGCACCTGCTCAGCCAGTTGGACGGCCTCCGTGAACTGGTCCGCGGCGATCTTGGCAAAACCGGCCGAATGACCTTGAGCGCCTTGATTGTCATCGAGGTGCATGCTCGCGATGTGGTAGGGCGGATGATCGAGGAGGGCGTGAAGAATATCAACGATTTCGAATGGATCAGCCAACTGCGCTACTATTGGCTGGAGGAGAATTTGAAAATTCGCGCCGTCAACGCCGAATTCCAGTACGGCTACGAATATCTGGGCAACAACGGCCGGCTAGTCATCACACCGCTCACCGATCGATGTTATCTGACCTTGACCGGGGCGCTCCATTTGAAATTCGGCGGAGCGCCGGCCGGACCAGCCGGTACCGGGAAGACGGAGACGACGAAAGATCTGGCCAAAGCTTTCGCCATCCAGTGCGTCGTATTCAATTGCTCTGACCAGCTCGATTTCATGGCCATGGGGAAATTCTTCAAGGGTTTGGCCTCGGCCGGTGCTTGGGCGTGTTTCGATGAGTTCAACCGAATTGACATTGAGGTACTGTCCGTGGTGGCCCAACAGATCGCCACGATTCAGAAAGCCCAACAGCAGCGCCTCGACAGGTTCATGTTTGAGGGCGCCGAGCTGATGCTCAAAGCCTCCTGCGCTGTCTTCATCACCATGAATCCGGGCTATGCCGGCCGAACCGAGCTGCCGGACAATTTGAAGGCCCTCTTCCGTCCAGTGGCCATGATGGTCCCCGACTACGCGCTGATCGCCGAGATCTCCCTCTTCTCCTTCGGCTTCTCCGACGCCAAGGTGCTGGCCAAGAAGATCACCACCACATTCAAACTCTCGTCCGAACAGCTCAGCTCGCAGGACCACTACGATTTCGGGATGCGCGCGGTGAAGAGTGTCATCTCAGCTGCGGGCAATCTCAAACGCCAGAATCCTGTGATGAGCGAGGTGGGTCGTCTTCTCTCTGTCTGTCAGGCAGTAATAATTCGTCGTTAACTCCGTCAGTTGCCTCTCAAAGAGCTAGAAAAGATACTATATATCAAGAGATTGAAGAATCAGGGATGGAGAGAGACGGGAGGGGATATAGCAGAAAGAGTTGGAGAGATAGAGTGAAAACCTACCTGAACCACCATCAAGCTATCCGCCTTGACTATCGAAAGACAAGGTCAGTTTCCTACTAGAACTGGGGAAGACGATCAGAAGGGCTGAAGATGGGGAGAGCTGAAGGAAAGTAACATAGGACTACCTAGCGGTACTGGAGGAAGCTCATGTGGAGTGTTGGACAGACGGATAGACTAAAGAGGGACTGAGAGATGGACATGCAGGGATTGTCGTGATTGAGGTGGAAGAGAAGAGAACGGCGGTGGCGGTGGCGGTAGGCAGTTACTGCTCGAACACAAGAGCGGAAATGAGAGGAGTGGAGAGAGTGCTGGAGTTTGTAAATGAGAGAAGCGAAGGGAAGAAAATCGGAAGAGGACACCTTAGCCAGAAGTGTCAGACGGGAAGGAATATATGGAACCTGTGCGAGGAAATCGGAAAGGAAAACGGGAGAGTGAAATTCGAAGCGGGTGACATTGCAAAAAGGGTCGGATGCAAGACAGGAGGAGGTGGAAGAAGATAAGGAGACAACAATCAGCAGATGGAAGAGGGACGAAAATAAGAGATGGATCCGCGAGAGAAGGGAAGGTTGGAACAAGAGAACATGGAAAGAAAGAAGACCAAGTCCATCAAAACTCTCCAGGAATGCTTCGGTGCTGGTGTATCAGATGAGAATCACTGCTGTACGGTGAGAGCGTGCCGGCACAGGATAGGACTGGAGAAAAGAAAGGACTGTGATTGAAAAAGGTTCTCAATGATAATATTAGGAAGTAATTGGGGTGACTCTCACAGGTAGGATTTAGAATATGTTCTATACGCTAAAAAGTTCAGAATTAAAACGTTCCGTATATTATGAAGAAAACGACAGAAAGGTTTGTTGGTCGAAGAGATTATCAACCTGACAAGACAAACTGAGTGAAAAAGACGCGCTATAAATCTGTAGTCTTGATTTATTGTGAAAAGACTATGTATGCATCAAATTCTTATATTTAAATCATATTCTATATAGTGTCATCTTTTCTTTTAAATGTTGGTTCACTTCTCTCAGCACGCCAATGTTGGCATTAACATGTGAAATATATAAATATATTTCTTCCAAATATGAGAGAAAATTATAATAATCAAACGTTCTCTGTAATAACGAAAAGAGAAAAATGGCAATATTTCATACGTTTAAAAGTAAATAATATTTGCGAAATGTTTCACTAAAATATCGCTTTCATGTCCTATTGTACAGGAACTTATTTGTCTTCGTGCTATTCGAGATGTGAACGTTCCCAAATTCTTGATGGACGATTTGAAACTCTTCAATGGTATTGTCTCCGATCTCTTCCCCAACATCAAGTACGTTTTATCAAACATATGTATACTAATTATTCTTGAAATGTATTCGATAACATGAGTATGTAATCATTAATTATCCCGACTGAAACTCATCATTATCCCGTATTAATTGCTACTAATAGATATTTGACGTAAGTACATAGTTACGTATATGTGTTTGAGGCTCACAGTTTAAGCACCTAGTTTGTTCCTGTTACTGTGTTTTAGTTACTGCAGTTTTTCTTCTGTTGTTAGTTGGAGTAGAAAGCAGGGCTACTGCGGTATTATATTCATTCGATCGTATTGATTTGTGTTCCAGAGAAGAGCCTATTGATTATGGAGATCTTATGACATCAATTCAGAAAGCTTGTCTCAAGCAGAATCTCAAGGATGTGGAAGGTAATTCATCCTACTCTGTAGTTATAGGAAACATTGTATTTTATGGTGTTTGTCTTTATCAAACAGACTTTGAAGTGGGGTTTTGAGTTTGGTGAGGTCATTTGAGGATTTGTCCCAAGTACTTATATTAGAATTCTTTCAGCATGGAAAATGATTACTTAAGATCTTAGGCAGCTCCATAAAGACCATGTTCTTTGCTTCCTAAACGTTCTCTCATTTTCTAATGATTCCAATTAAGTAGAGCTTCTGGCACAGGGTCGTCCACTTTGCATTTCGTCTATTTAGCTTTCAAGAACGCGGTCAAGTACGCTGAGATTTGCTTCAACGTCGATAACATAAACACCCAAAGAGAGAAAGAGAAGAGAGGGAGAGAAAGAGAAAGAGAAAGAGGAGAGTGGGAGAGAAAGAGAAAGAGGAGAGAGGGAGAGAAAGAGGAAAGAAAGAGAAAGAGGAGAGAGGGAGAGAAACAGGAGAGAGGGACAGAAAGAGAAAAAAGAGAGAGGGAGAGAAAGAGTAGAGAAAGAGAAAGAGGAAAGAGGCAGAGGAGAGAGGGAGTGAAAGAGGAACG
>JAUYWV010101264.1:0-13459 GCA_032274565.1 Nematoplana nigrocapitula | reverse complement strand
TCCTCTGACGGGGGTGCCGCCTGATCCCATCCCACACCGTCTCCGGTCTGCATGCATGATTAAGACCGACACAATGGGTGCCGTAGTTCAACGTACAGCACACAGCGCGCCAATTAAAGGATGTGATGCCATAAGCTGTCATTGAATTAGTAGTCGAGATGACAATGCAGCTGCATGGGATAGAATGGCGGTACCCGAGTCAGAGGAGCCGGATCTCCCGCAGATACGAGGCCACCGCCACGGGATCCTCTCTCAGCACATGCAAAGGCGGGACCACCGCCCCAAACGCGTGCAACCGCGGGTTTAAGTGAGCACCCCATACCTGGAGCACTGGCCAGTGCTCCAGGGTTTGCTCATCCTCTCCACCATAGAGTAAATCATTACTCTATGCTCTCCACACTGTGGACAGTTCGGATTCAACTCCGGGTTTCTACGGGCTCGGTCCTGAGTCATGCAATCAGCGTCTCGGCTTGTCGGGATAGGTCCGCCGGCTTGGGCTCAGTCAAGTAAACTCGGCGAGTACGCTCATGTAGCGGAATGGGATCCTTGGCTTCCCTCTTAATAAGAATCCTAGCGGCCCTGAAGGATACCGGGACACTGGGACAGGGTCCTGGGACCCATCAACGTTCCGCGACGGCCCGTCGCCTCCTTGATCTCTCTATCAGCGACTTCATTTCCATGAAGGTCACAATGATTAGGGATCCATTGCAGGACAACGGTGCATGTGCGTTTGGTTGCCAAAAATAAATTACCGTTGGGTTCACGTCGGAATTTGCTTTGTCTTTTCATCGGTGTAAATGATAAATGATTTTGATGTAGGAATTATATACACATCAATTAAAAAACCTGAAAACAATACAATATTTTATACAATATGTAAACAGGGTTTCACCGTTTCGTGGTCATAACTCGCGCATACTAACAACCGCGATCGTAGGCCCCACACAAATTAGTGCACATACGCAAATGTCACGTATGCATATTACATAGAACGGTCCAATAAAAAATTATGATCGTGTTTCTGACGATTTCTGAGATACATTTTGTATGGAAAGTGGACCGATGGGTGATTACTATAATGTACTTAGTGTGTTCATTCTACCAAGGAAACCACGTGTTTCAGAAGGTATAAAAATTGCGCTTAAGGCGCAAGACAATTTGAATACTTTGTAATATAAAAAATTATTTTAAAAAGAATTATTTTACTAACATTTTAGGAATTCACTTTGCTCAAATTTTAGGAATTTTATGACCATTTCAAATTTTTTTGACTAATCACAGGCCTGTATTCTACTTCTACAAGTGAGACATCGTAACACAATAATCGTAACGCTTTGCCTTTCTGGTATGTGTTTTATTGTGCATCATGGACGATATTGCTTTACATGCACTATTTCGGCGTGCCCCCCCCTGAGCAATAAAATCCTGGCTACGTGCCTGATAGCCACAGAGACTTTTCAATCACCCTGTTGCAGAACACTATAAAAATGTTAATAAGCCGAACTGTCCTCAGTATATAAATGGATGTCAACATGCTTGATGACCGGAGTTCTGCTTGAAATTCGCCAGTCAGGAATGTTCGTTCCTTCAGCGATTACGACGTCGGAATCATCATGTCATTCTAAGTCTTTCCTGCCAGGATCGTTCATTACTGCGCAGAGCAGCTCTTTCTGCTTCCTAGCTGCAATTCTCACTGGACTAATCTTTTGGATTGTTTCCTCACTTGGTAAGCATCTGTATTGTTTTTCTATTCGTTGATTTATCGTAGGCAGCAGTATATAAGCCTTGATTAAACTGTTGTCGAACTTTTCTCTCGCGGATGTCATGCCGAATTTTAAATAACCGTTTTTAATACAAACTTCACTCTTTAAAACACATAAAAAGTTATTGTGGCTTAGTTAAATCAAAATCTAATGATTTTTCAATGAACTATTCAGTTTTTTGAAAAAAAGTATTAGCGTAACGTAACGCAACCACATATACCCCACCCCCTCGTTACGCGGCGTTACGCAGAAGCAAACACCCCACCCCTCCTAGATAACGTTATCTGTGAATGTCGCCAATGATCAATTAACTTTCTTGCATATAGTTTTATTTGTTTTTATGAATCAATATTAAGGACGTCAGGGCTGAAATTACCAAATATGAAAGCGCGGCATGATCACTTCGGGGAGAGTAAACACATGATTGCAAGCTTTGATACGCGGTGACGTTAGGTGGAATTGTGACGGTGTGTGTGGTGTTAAAGGGGTAAGTTAAAGTTTTACGAGGGTTATAATGTTTAGGAAAAACTTTTAATGGAAATTATGGCATTCCTATACAAAAATGTTGGAAATTATAAATGTTTTGGCAGAAATTTGAAAAACAATATTATTATTAAATTAATGCTAGTATAAGTATTCTCGCTTTATTACTATATAATATATTAGAGTCAGAGACATGAATTATGATTATATTTTATATTTATAATGGATATTTGTAATTATTAATGTCATCTATCCTTATGAAATATAGTTATATTGGCATAGTTAATAATTTTGGACTGTTCTCAAACTATCTTGACTATTGCTATATTGGTCAATAATTTCAATAGTCAAAACAATTTTGCAAATAATTATAATAATTCATAAACTATCTGGATAGTTGACGAAAAATACTTTTTAAAAATCAAACAATCATCTAGTTTATTTACGAAAATACATAAGATGATAAAATACACATAAAACATTAATTAACCTCTTAGTGCTGAGGATGTATGCCATATGTCATCATATAAGGCTCGACAACGTATGGTTTTACGTCATAATTTTAGTTCTATTTCATTTATCTCTATCGATTCTTTAGCCAGGTGCGTGGAGTATGTCTTGCTACAGTAGAACTGTTTAGAGCTCTCCATGGCATGTGTGCTATGATTGGTTGAATTTCTGCAAACTCTGCTAGCACTGCCAAGATAATTGCTATCGATCGCAACATCCACGTATATATGTATTATACTGGATTACTTATGAAAAGTGTACCATATTTGAAGATACTATAATGGCAACACCTCTGCGTTCAAAATGTGTATGTGTTCCCATAAGAACAATTCGCCAAAACCAAGGTGTGCCAAATATTTTGAAAGATCTTCCACTTCAACCAATATCTTCAGCCTATATCAGAAAAGGCACTACACTTCTCATAAAATTCTGCAACAAGAGAATAAGTACTTTATCACAACAATTGAGCCAGCTGGTGAATTTCAGAAGAGACGAGTACTCCCAGGAAATGGAGTGGTTGAGTATATGAAACCAATACCGATTGATATTTACAACCACAAAATGGGAGATTGTGATTTGTAACAGACCAGTACATTGCCTCTGCAGATGCAACATGCAAGAGCCATACATGGTTTAAAAAATTGGCATTCACTTCCTCCAGAGACTCACATTGAATGCTTTTGGCCATTTCAGAGAAGAAAAAGCACCTCACCTCCACTTCGGGACATTTATCATGGACATTGTTGAGTTCTTCACAAGTGAAAACAGACAAGTCCGAATGAAAGTAACTAATGTTGCAAATGTGCCTCAGTAGCATCTACTGGGAAAAATTACTGTTGATCGAATCAACAGCCTCCAAAAGAGATGTTGAATATGGCAAAAAGCAGTTGTTTGTCGAGACTCCTGCTATGAATGCACTACATGTCCAGAAAAGCTTAGTCTGTGTATTGGTGAATGCTTCAAGAAGTATCATGCACAAGAGTAATGACTGCCAGATTTAACATGTCTGTTTAGCATTGTTTACAACTTTATTACACTTGTTTTGAGTAATTATTGTCTATATATTTCACAGAATATAGTGTTGTGAAATGTTTTGGTAAATTATTTTTTGTTCAGGCATGCTCATGGGAACTTTTAAAATGCATCCGGCGCTAAGAGGTTAATTTATGTAATGCCTATTATCTACCTTAACCATTTTATCCAATTAATTTTACACTAATTCAGCATTTATCCTGATAGTTGATGAATGTATTAATAAAAAGGAAATAGTTTTTATATTATTTATGTATAGTTTATATATATATATAAACTCTACTTATCTAAAGATTTACATGAACAAAAAATTATTAGTTTTACTTTAAAAAAAACCTTTTAATTTTATTTAAAAATTTTTTAAACAATGGTCCTATTGAATATTCTCCAATAATAAGTTTAAATTTATTTTTAGTCTCCACTACTCATATTCTTTATTAATTAATTAGATCTTTAGTAATTAATTGGATAATTTAAATTAGTAATTATCTATTAATTTCAATATATATAAACCCTAACTATTGAAAATCATTTGCATCTATTATAATTTAATATTTTTTATATATAAAATATCAATTCATATATATATATATATATATATAAATAAAGTTACAATATAAAAAATAAAAGAAATATATAATATAAAATATTTGTTAATAAATTATAATTTATTTAAATAATAGATTAAAAATCATAATAAAAATTATTTAAATATTGCAATATTATATCCAAAAATATAACTTAGAATGTAATGAAATATAAATTATACATAGAGTATATATATTGAATAGTCAACTATATCTAGTCTTTTAATTTTAAATCAAAGTATATATATATATATATATAGATAGATTTCCTTTTTTGCATATTAAGTATACAATAATTTAAAATCAATTAAAAATATAGTTATTTTTACAAAATATTAGATATATATGAAATAGATAAATTATATTTTTTTGTATATCATTATAATTGATATTTAAAATAAAAATATAATTTTCATTATAATATGAATATATATTATAAAAATATGAATTAAAATTTTATATGTTTTACAATCTTTACCATTATATTAAAGTTGTTTTGTATATAATATATTGAATGATTTATTGTATTAAAAAATATTGTTTGTGTACTATATTTGCAAAATATGTTTGAAATATCTTTTAATTTATTTTAATATAAAGTGCTTAATAAGCTTATTGTAGGTTATTTTTTATATATTAATATATTAATATGCTTATATTATATATAGTCAATCCATATAATAGCTGAATTTCTTCCAAATTATTTCTTTAATTATATTTTTTAATATTATTACCTTTAAAATTATATAAATATAGTAGTTTAAAGAAAAGTTTTATTCATCATTACAAACTCAAAATTTAAATAACTTCAGTTTTAATGCAATTTGGAAAGACAATATTTATATTCATTTTGATTTATTCCTTCTTTAATATTTGATATACAATATAATATTTTGTAGATGGTGATTGCAGAAAGGCAAGATTGAAGTGAAGTATTCTATCTTGTCAAGTTCACTATGGGAAATTGTTTTGCAAAAGCTAAACCCCTTCTCGACCCATGCTCTGTACCTCCTTCACAGGCTGGTAGTTTGCCCAAGAAAACCACTCCTTTGCCCCCCATTCCACCTCAGTATGGTCAAATGGACTCATATTCCAGGAGTTCTCTGCCATCTTCTCATGCCTCTACCCCAAAACTTCCACTAGCACATCAGATTTTGGGTCAATGCCCACATTCAACCTTGAACAATGGTGGTACAAGTTGTACACCAAGCCCACTGCATACTTTGTCAACACTTCGAAATCTAGCAGATTCTCCAGTGAGAGGTGGAGTTTATGGATCTAAAAAGAGTAGCCTGGTGGATGCTGATGGAATTATTCTTCAGGTGAGCTCAAATGCTAGGCGCCACAATCGATCTAATGCAGATTTATTGAAAATGATATACATTTTATGTTTACAAAAATACACTGCATTGCAAAAAAAGTAATTCTTGTTGACTGTTCTCAGTAGACACGATTTTATTTATTAGCAAAGCTGGAACATGTCTACGCTTCTTGACATATGACGCATAGATGCCCCCGCCAAAGTACAGACACCTGCGAAACACCTGTGCAATTGTCAAGCCAGACCTAAGTTCTACCTAATTGGATAGTTTAAATTTAAAGTGAGGCGATAAGATTGATTTGAAATGAGTATTATTTTATCGCAGTCAGTATTCCGCATGAATATCTAAATAAACTTGTGGTGAGTATGGCTAATCGCATTGGTGCTGTTATTCATGCAAAGGGCAAGAACACCAAATATTGATTTACCATTTGAGAACGTAATAATAACCCTTTTCAGTGCCAGCCCATTCATGTCATCAAAAATGAAAAAAGTGCATAGAAAACATTTATAAGTACATAAAAATACTTAAGTCACGATCAGGTGTGCCTATTATCAATCATGAATATTAGAGTATCTCAGTGTGCGTTAAAAAATAGGAATTCATTTTTTTGCAATGCAGTGTAGGTTTAGCAATTTTTTGTAATGGCCGAAATAAAATGAAAAGTTTCAAATCTAACGATTTTCAGTACAGGGTGGAATGATACAGTAATCATGATAAGGCTTATCAGATTTCCTTATGTTATGGATTGGAATTTTAACTTTAAGTTGATTTTGAAAGTTCTTTAATTTAATTGAACTTCATTATTTACCTTATAATTCAAATAAAATGATTAAAATAAATCGAATTTATCTTCGAGTATGCATATATGTTTTTCAAACCATTAACTGGTCAGGTTCCAGTTTATCACAAAAATTCAAATTGAAAGTATCCTTGTAGAATTATCATTAGTTAGACTAGAATGTTTCATCCTCAGAGGATTCACATGCTAAAACAAATGCAGAAATACATGAATTTATTGCTAGACAGCTTTTGCAAAATTGGTTTAATGATGTTTTTTATAGGGTGATATTGACCACAGGTACAATATACCTTCTATGTTACAGAAGTTCTTTTCCTAAATGAAACAATTTCAGGGTGAAAAACCAATGGACAAATAGAGACAGGAGTCTAATTCTGGAAATTCTGTTACAGAGGTACTTTTTCCTAAATGCTTGAAAAAATCTGGAAATGCCTGTTATTGCTTGAATGGTGTATATATGGTCATTATTTCCTTCAGTGATTGAAAATATAAAATATATGAGGGACGGCATCATTTCCTCGATGTTCGATAGACGTTGTTACTTCGTATATAATTAGTTGGTACTTTTTTGTGTCATACCAAACAATTAGGACTCGATGGGCTATCGAGGTCACGAATCGCCAAGTCATGCCAGCGTATCCTCCATTCGTCGTTGGTTAGTCGCCATTTTTGACTACACTGCACGTACCGGGGAGGAGATCTCACTCAGGAAGGGCGAACGCGTCGTAGTGATCGATAACAGGTCAGTATCACTTGGGCAACAATTACGCTTTTGTATATTTGCTGTATTTAACTAGACCACATTGGGAATATATTTGTTATTTTAGTTAAGACACGAAAAGTAAATTCAAATTAAATAGAAGAAGAAATTAATGTGTCTTCTTGATCATCGCGTTTCTTTATTAGGGTGTATCGCGGAGTAAAGTACAATGATGTCTAACAAGCTATATTTTATGAGCGCCCAATAATAGCTTTAAAATATAAAATTTGAGAAGTGAATAAAAATAGACTAAGCTTATACCTAGATATAGCAGCAGTAACTGATGAATTCTTAGCTATTGTACGTACATGTATAACAAAATGTATAGTTTAATTTAAGCTCTAATTAAATAAATCTACATGGAAAAAAAAGAAAGGCAAAATAAAAAGTCTATACAGTTTATAACCTGCAGCTCCTCGTACGTCTAAGAGCTCAGTGTTTGGAACTTGATGATGAGAGCCTCTGAAATGGAGAGTTATTTGACTGAGTTTCAGGGATGTCGCGGGCTAGTTGTGCGCGAACCTGTGGCTGGTGATTGTTGAGCTGTGCTCAAGAGGGTCCCCAGGACATCGTGTGCGTAGAGGCACTGGAGGCTACATGATTGTCCCCAAGAGAAGGTGATCGAGTGAGGTGAGGTTTAGTCTCTGTGATGGGTATTTACGAACCCACTCAATCACATTCTCAAAGATGTCGTTCAAATGTTCGGATATATTTTTTCCTTATTCTTAATGTGACTATAGAGTCGGTGAATTATTTATTCGTTATGTTTTTCAGAGCATACTTTTTTATTTTCAACATTGCTTATTTATTTTGATATTTAATTTGAGAAAGTTGTACTTAAAAAAATTTAGCTTATATATATATATGGAAGTTGTTAGATGTTCTATGGGAATAATCCTTGGTTTCACCCACACTGAATTTTTGTAATTATCCTAAAGCTTATTTACTACTCTTTGGTTCGTGACATTTGTTGATAAGAAGTTTAATAGATATTGAAAAGCTTAACAGCGAAACGTCTTTTTGTATAGATATTTCGTCAGCTGACATCAGCATATTGTTTTATTGTGTGGTAGATATATAGAGAAAAATTAGGAATCATATTGTGTTACAAATTGTTTTCATCAACAACCTACAATGTATGTGGTCGTATATATCTTCGTAATAAATACGATCGTAATATTTCTCGGTGGTATTGTTGGCAAACACAATGTTACAAGACATTTCCATGTCATACTTTCTACCTATATATATTTCGTAGTATGTCCTTCGTGTATTTAACATAGGTAAACTGCGTGAAAATTGAAATAAATAAAAACTACCAATTAAATTAACGAAGAATGTATGTTGATACTTATCGTGCGTATCTAACAGATGATGTTGTTATCCTCTTCGTATCATAGATATTCCTTGCTTAGCTTTATTAATTACATTGTAACTTGTCGTCTTCACCCGCTAAAGATCGCCTCCTCCAAGGGAAGCTTCTGATGTTCCAGCTTCATCCTCTTGCCTTTCTGTTACATCCATACTTATTCGATCTTATTCCGTGATGTTGCAAGGTACTGCACTCCGTAATTCCACTAGCATATCAGTTCCGTGCTTCTTGGTATCTACCTCTTATGTATTGTTTATACTAAAACGAAAACAAAAATACAGTTTCTACAATGTTTCTAACAAAAACCGACGGCTTATCTGTCTCGTAATTATGTGTTACATCGTAATTGTAGATTTTATTTTGCTGCATACACAAGCTTCTTATCGGGTTATAGCTAGCTATATGGGATCAGCATAGGCACCATTTGAAAACCCAATCACGTTCAGGCTCGGTCTGCTGTTTTCACATAGTTTGCTTGTTTTCCTGTATTGAGATCTTCTGGTACTTTACTATAGGGTGGTGTTTTGTTAGCGGTTTCTGGTTGTCCCCATGGATATTTCCTTGTCGGTTTATCTCCGTTTAGTGGCATATTTACTGTATAGGCGAAGCTGCAGCGAAAAACATTGTTGCATGTATGTAGATAAACGTTCGCTGTCTTATAGTTTTTATCATGTATAATTGTTTGCTTTTATGCATTTTAGGGTTAATACATGCTTCAAACTATGTCAGTGGGTTTGTTTAATATAAGAATGTAAGGCGTACATATGTCAGGAACAAGAAAATTTAATTTGAATTCAGTGAAATAGCGTATTTTGGTTGTCAATATTAATTTATGTCTTTTGTGTAAGTTGCTGCTAGTTATAGAAAAAGGAGGGCGTGACGCCAGTCTTTTCACTAAGATATACTTCTACATTCAGATATATTCTGTGTAATATATATGTCCAAACTTATATATGAGCTGTGTTCTGATACCCTTTAGCCAGCTAGTTCATTGTTGGCATAACTAGCCAATACAGGAGATTTGAGAACTTTTATTCACCATCCATATCCCAGTCACTCCTGCCTGCCCCTTTCAGTCTGGGGATTCCTGTGGCTACACGCGGCAACTTGTTAGGAATCCGGGGCTCACACGCGATCAACTTTCCCTGTTAATCCGATTAGTTTATTTCCCAACTTGCCCCCTCTCTCTCCCCGGCTCTCTCCTCCCTCCCTCTACCTTTACAATTGTGTTCCGGATTGATCCACCCCTAGTGCAGTGCTGCAGTGTCGTCCCTGGGTTTTAGTCAATCAGTTCTCCCATTACAACAGCAGCTGACTTTATCTCTTCGTAAGGGTTTGCTCGACCGACTGCCTGCAGAGGGACGAATAGAAACTGACTTGTCTGATCCGGATCGATATGAGCACCCCACACCACACACACTAAAAAGCTAAGTGCAAAGTAATGTATCTGTTTCTTGGCAAGATGATTGACCTTTTTGAAGTGGCAACAGGTGTATGGCTTTCTCCGTATATACATCCTCCCACTTCTTCCTGTATACAAAGCAACAAGAACTTGGCCGTGATTTGTTGACATGCAAATAATTGGTTATGTATATTTATCTCATAATTTGGCAGCTATGAACACTTAAGATTAAAAAAATATTTTTTAACGCCATCAGTCAAAATCTAGTTCTGCGATCAGTGTTTTATTTCTGGTTGCATATATATATATATAGACAATAAAATTAATCCCTTATTAAATATTCAGTAAGTGTGTTCTTTTAAATTTTCCTTAAATGTGTTCGTGTTGATTTAAATATCAACAATATGTATATTTAGGCAAATATTTCGAGATTTAATTTTGTAATTGTCAAATTTAAGTTTAGTTAAAGTTGTTAATGAGATACTTTCAGACAGTTTGCAGAATTCCGCCATTGTTTGTGCTATACGCAGCAATCTAGAAATTTGTCTTAGACGTCGTTGAAAGGTGCGGGAATTCTGCATTGTACAGTGTTTTTATTATACTTTGGGATCAGTAGATCTCCAGTACTATAACGCATGCTTAGGAAATATTTTAGCCTTTAGGTAAACCAAGAATTGTCTTCCGAATAAAAGACTGCATTATTGTGCTGTCAGACATTGCTGATTGTTCATCATACAATAAAATCAAAGTGATGAGATAATTGTAATGAATAGCACAGCAAGCTTTCGGACGTAAAGAATGCTTGGAATTCCAGATTTGGTGTAACTTAGATTTTTGAAAGTTTCTCTTTGATCAACTAGGAGCTAGTTGTCAATAAGTGCACGAAACATAGTCAATAACTTTGAAAATAGGTTATGGGCTCTACAGGATCCGCATTGTTTTTACCTTTTACTTTGAAACCGGTAAACAGATCGTGGAATATACAGAGATGGGAAAATTCGAATTCCCTCCAATTCATTATATTTGCCATTTAAAATTACTTGGTTATTCTTGATACTGCATGCACTACCATACGTGCCAGCTATATAGAAATGTTTCTCCTCTGGTACCCCTAGCCACATGAAGGGTTTTGTTTGATTTAGAAATGTAATTCCTTATAGTACGAACTATATAGTTACATTAAGGTTTTGTTTTATGTAAACTTTTTTTTGGATTAGGTTGCTTTGTTTTTGTTCATTGTTTGTACCGTACAATTTATCTATTAATTTCAGCCCTGGTGGCAAATAAAAACAATAATAAACTACGTCAGTATAATCGGAGAAGAACCCAATTAACTTCTACTAAAATACAGAGGGAGCAGGACAGTGCTTGTACTACCGTTCCTAAAGCCGCCCTTTATAGATCTCTTCTGCGTGCTCTGTCTGTGTTCACTCCCTATTCGTTCTGCTTGCTGAGGAACCATAACTTTATTTAGTTCTTTAAGCACTTGGCCAACAGACACAGGGTGGACATATTTGAACAAAAGAAAAACATTTATAATAAACGAACCAAGAGCCAAGGTGGCAAAAGGAGAATAAAATTCTATTACATTTGACACCTGACTATTAATAGAGAATCAGAATTATAAAGCCTAAAAAAATGAAAAAATCAGTTGCAATTTTACTTAAACAATTAATAGAGAGGTGATAGAGAGAAATATGAAGAAATTAGTTTAATTAATTTGTTTGTTTCATAAATAATTTGTTTATTGATTCATAGGAGGTAAGCAAAAAATAAAAAAGGATGAAATAGAGTAGCCAAAACTAAAATTAAAGTTAGTACTGCCTGTTTATTCAATTCTATAAATAACTCTAATTTAAACAATCAGAATAGCTGGAATTTCTACTAGAAACACTGCGTTATGTAGACGCAACAAGTCTTTGTCAAACTGTTTCTAAATTTGCAAATTATTTTTAAATTATAAATTATATTTACACCGTTTTTGTGTGATTTTACACTCGATAGTGTCAAAAATGGGACACACTGTTCTTTGGTAAAATCACAGTTTTTTAACAGTTATCCAATCACGTTCCCAGTCTACATAGTTAGCTATGCAAATTTTCCTGCATGCGAATGTTGCTGATCACATTATTATTTCTTATGCAACTCCTTTCCACGCCCTACCTAAGCTTAAGTTAATTGACGAACAGATAAGTAAATTGATATACTCTGTTTTGTAATGGAAAAAGTCTCTGGAAACAAACACAAATTAACCGTGAAAAGGTGTGGTGATAATAATTGTTAGGAAATGGGAAAACCATTACCCTGATAAAATTTTTTATATGGTGATGATAATTTTGAAAAACATGTTTGGCTTTCACGTATATAATTATATAAACAAAAAATGTCAGAAAATGAGAATTGTACGCATATGATTTATTAAATGTTCTGTTCAATGTGTTAGGCAACCAAAGTGTCAGAAGTCCGTGATGTCAGCACGCCTCCCTGGTGTTATTAATGCGCTCAGTTGTTTGCCTATAGGCTGTTGCACATTTTGGTTTCTGTGAAGACGGTGGTTGATGCTTGTCATGTCTTAATGTCGACAAGGTATGGTACACATTGCCAAGACGATGCTGTCGATGGTGTCTGCTATATATACAGGATAGTACGAACTCTTTTGGAAGCGCGTCTAAACATCTTTCAATGGACCCTAGATGGATCTATAGTACAGATATAACACTATACACACTGAATCGGTAATCTTTTACTCATATCCACGTGTACCAATTTTAAACCTTTGGAATAGTCGGTTAACTGCAAGTTAAACAGTGTGCCAATCAATGTATGCATTCAATTATTTTGTCAATTCCGTCGCCCTGTAAAAAACGGGCGACAGTGTTTAACGCGATTAGGTGCAGTGATCATTTGGCCGTTGCCGTCCTGTCGACAACTAAATATATTGACTGTATAGGTCTTTTACTTATTTTCAACGTCTTGAAGATACATAATTATATGTATATACGTATGTAATCGATTAGGTTTATTTGCTATTTTTATTTTTCAGTTAAAAAAATATTTCGCTGTTCAGATTATGTTGTTAAACTGTCGCTATATACTTTTAAATACGCTATAGTTATAGAGGTTGACGCTCTCCCGGTTATATGAAATTGTGCGGAGGCATCAGTGACCTTTCTCCCCGAATTTAACCAGACAATTTCAGCGTCCCATTCACTTCGTACGCATTCGTATTATATGGCTGATCAATCTACGTCTGCTCCCAAATCACCCTCACTTTTCTGATTAGTACCAGACACAGTGCGGAATTTTTTGGCATCGCATATGAAATGAATTATTCACATCGATTAAGTGAACCATGCCAAATAATTCGCTTTGTACTATAGCCAATTGCATATTGGGGGGGGGGGCTGAGCCAGTGGGCAGAGATTA
>JAUYWV010101263.1:0-22080 GCA_032274565.1 Nematoplana nigrocapitula | reverse complement strand
ATAGAACTGTACCTGTAGAATCCTACTTTTAGTTAATCTGTTTTGTAATTTTCTGTATTATTTATACTCCTATCTACTGTGTACATAAAACTTTATATGTACTTCCTGTGCTACATACTAAATAACTATAACGGAATGTATTGTGTTTGGCCAATGAGATTAGACCACGTGTTGGACTATTGATTACATTCAGCTATGCGGGTACTGAATAAGCGTAGGTAGGTAAACGAGGTGTAGACGCAGGCACTATGTGTAGACAAGACGTGAGCAGAATACACCATTATTTGTCTAGATATGTCTGATATGTACAGCTATAAATAGTTGTGATGCATTTGCATCGGCAGCATAATATTTGTAGTTAAGAGTTAACAGAACAGGAAGGACGTGACATTATCATTTTATTTTTTGACACAGGTATATTCAATGTATTGTAATAGAAGTCATAAAATTTCAGACCTATATATATATTACTCGTATTTTATAACAGGCATTCCTATTTTAACTGATGCATTTGCATCGGGCGACACAACGGAAAGAGACAGCAAATTTCACAAATAATTCGTTTTTTAATGGTGAGCCAGTGTGTAGGTTCCGAAGAACACGCATGATTTTTTCTCTACAAATTGTCTGGGGAGTTTTTAATCACACGTGCTTAGAAGTTGAGCACTATTTGGTGGAGTTGCACGGTGCAAGCGAAGCAACCACTTAATATTGCCATGTAATAGTCAAACAGTGGCATCACAAAAGGTATGCGTCAAACGTTCGTTTAAATATGGTCGAAATCGATAGTGATTGCGTACGAAGAGAAACGTAGATCTTACGATGTGGTCAAAATGTCTGTCAAACAGAAGGCCACTAACAAACGCCACACAAAGGGTTTCTACGCTATTGGATGGGTTTATTTATTCACCATTTATCTTGATGGTCGGCAGGCTCATTGAATTTAGTCATATATGTTTTCCTAACATATGCATTTGACATAAACTATACCCTGAACGTTGCTACCTGTAAGTTGCAAGTATATTCATCATCATCATTCTTCTTTTTAATGGCCATGAACCGCATGATGATAAACGCTTAAAGCGCTTCTGGTTAAAATGTTTGTCAGGTAACCTTTTGGTATACTTTTCCTTCAGTCGTCTTGACATCTCTTTGGTGATCGAAAGTTTCCATATACGGTATACTAGCGGAGGTACTCGGCTTCGCTCGGGGGATACATAGGCCAATATAATATCAGGAAACAAAGAACATTTTTAAGTAAATAATTTATTTGGATCAATCGGGGTCAACCCAAAAAGGGCTAAGGTGCTTAACACCTGCCTAGCCATAGATAAATCGCAGTAGAAAGAAGTAACCTCTTGAAATGTAACCAATTTTACCTAAAAATTCCGAGATATACTACTCTCAAATTTATAAGTAGTAAAATAAAACTGTAGGATGTTTTTTAAAATATCGCATGTTTTTATCTGGTTTTAAATAATTAAAAGATTTTCGTTCTATTACGGAATAATTAGTAAAAGTTTTTTTTAAATGTATTTAAAATCAGGCAAAACACATCCGCATAAACCTGCTGATTCCAAATCTGTCCTTAGATTTGCTCTGAGATCAACCGTTCAAAATTGTTGCACACACACACACACACACACACACACAGACTTCTATGCTTCATATACGTAACTATATAGACGGCCTCAGAAAAGTAATTTTATTTTTTCTCTATACATATCTCATAAATAAATGACTATTTAATCTCACAAGATTTATAGACTCTAAATGGATCAATTTTTAATATTTTTCTTTTCAGTTTGTAATCAATGCCTCCAAACACATTACCTTCGCTCATGAGGACTGCACTTGTCTACTATATGGACGTGTCCCAACACAAGCCGCGATGATCTATGTATATGACTGTTTTAGATTTTTCAGTAGTTTAATGCGCGATTCTCTAGAAGCGCGAGCACCCACAAAAACCAGCCAAAATTCCGTCCAAAATTCAACGACTTCATTTCCGTTTGTAATGACGTTAGAAACATGATTTTATATGGTATAGAAAGTAAATCCGCAATTTGTATACTGTTAGCTCATTAGACAGTTTTGAATATAGTTTTATCTGTTTTTGTTTTTTTTTCAATTAGGATTATATATTCTATAATTCCGGTTTTACATTATATGCGTATAAACTGTGATATTTGAATTGGCAAAAAATGTTCATTATTTTAATAATGACTTTCGTAAGCATAGCGCTTTGATTAAATTTCTACTTTGAATAATAAATTGTTTGCTTTTCCAATGAAATATACGATCTAGGATTTTTGAAAGGGGGTGACAGCTTTGGCAATGGGCATTTGCCAGCCCCTCGGTACAGTAAACCATATATATAGATTCTAGAAAACAGTCTTTAAAGATGTTCATACTGAAGGATTAGTGACAATAAGCAGTCATACATAACAACCAGCAGTACATTGTCATTAAAAAACGCCCTGAGACCGTAGCAAAATAAGCCACTGATCGTCTAGTAATAATGATGCGATCATTCGGTGGTGCGGATGTATAGCTCACTATATCGCTTACATATCTGTTCAGTTGTCCCCGGAATTGTATATATGTCCATGCAAATATAGCTACCACGGCTAGTCCGGACAGTCTGTCTGTTGCCATTCTGCTGCTAGGCCGGTTGCAAACTCTCGTAACGCCCGAGAAAGATCGTGCGGCCTGAACGCTTCCAATGGATAGCACAGCAGGAATCATGATTAGGTCTCCGCACATTTGGGTAGTGTAGCGTCGGCATGGAGTGTTAAAAGATTCGTTACCAAACTTGCCAAAATCGTCTGCTGACGGAGCCAATAGTTGGCCCATCATTCCAGCTCGCTCTGAAAGGCTGATGGCAATGGCATCATATGGATACATTTGGCAAACAGATTTTTACCCAACTCCGTCACTTCATCTGGGTTTTCCTTCACAACAACTTCCAGAACAAGACCAACGAGTTCATGGTGTGCCCGGTTTTCTTTGCCGAATCGCGACTTCATCTGTGCACAGACTTCATCAAGAAATGGTATAGCTACATTTTTTTCCAGTACTGTGGGCAACAGACTCTGCAGGATTGTTGTGTCTGTGCGTCTGCCGAGAGCACAATTAGGGCTATTGTTCATGTGACTCGACCTTCTCGGCAAGATCGAGTATTTCTGCGTACATTCGTTGAAATCTTGCGTCAATTGTTTTACGCATGTCACCATAGTCGTGAATTACTTCTTCGATCTTCTTGAAACCGAAATGCACTTCCACCAGTTCATCTTGGAGTGAAGTAACCAAAG
This sequence comes from Nematoplana nigrocapitula, assembly GCA_032274565.1. NCBI lineage: Eukaryota > Metazoa > Platyhelminthes > Proseriata > Nematoplanidae > Nematoplana > Nematoplana nigrocapitula. Next base: position 18,766 of record JAUYWV010101263.1, on the reverse strand, counting down.
GGCGCATTGGCTCTAACATATGTCTTTTGCGCACACAAAGTTTACAATATGGCCGAAGGTCATCATAGTGTGTCGAAGTACATTGGCTGTGGTCCTGGCTTTGTTGTCCCAGCCCGATTCATTACCTTGGGGATATAATCGCTCATCCCATGTCGGTTCACATATTTTGTTGAGTGTTATCACGATGTACTCGTACAACTCGTAGATAGTATTAAAGGCATTGTGCATTTCTATCCACCGCGTCTTACACAGATCTTTAGTCTGTGTTTCGTTTAGTCCAAATTTTGGTGAATTATCAAATAAACTAAAAAGTACTCTGCATGGGGCCATCATATTTACTATTGATGGGATCTTGCATGCATGGAAGATTGATAAATTCAGAGAATGCAGACAGCTAGAGGTTATTCGGCTCAATTATGATCTTAAGGCGGCTCTCCAAGTTGGGGACATGTCTGATTTCCAAAGTGGCACAAAACTGTTTTAAAACGCTATTTTCTAAAAATGGGGGTGGCCATGTCACACCCCCAGTATCCGCCCCTGGCTACATTGGGCATATGATATTATCGTCTTTTGGAACGTTTTGTGTTCAGCGAAATATCTAATTCTTAAGACAGCTCGTAGTACAACGAAGTTCCATTTTCTTATCAAGGACTTGATTATTATGTATGATTCAATATAGAAAGCAAGATTAAACATTCAGAGTGTCCTTTATCCGACTTTCTCATTTATGATTGGCAAGGTTTTTTAAATAAATATTCATTCATGCTTGTTTTCGGTGGTCTATTCTTTTTATTTTATACATTGATTGAAAATTGACGTAGTCTCATGGCTCGCTCTTCAGAGACGACAGTGGCATCGCGTTCCACGGCGGAGTTAGAGCAGCGGCGCGGGGGCTGGAGTCGGTTGGGGTCGCGGCCCACATGGCGTTTTCGAGAAGTCGTCAAAGGGTTCCACAATAATAATGATGATAAAAATAAAGGGGCTTTATTCAAGTACTGATATGAAACCAAAGGTTTTGATGATACAGTACAAAATACGAGCAAAAAACAGCGACAATTAGAAAAAGTGATTTTTTTGTTTTACTACTGAGAATAAAAGAACAACCTATTGCGTAAATTAACGACAGGAGGGGGACTAAAATACTTCGACAACAAATCGAAAAGAGCCTGACCAGGCTTAATTTGGAGATAAAAATCTTTCGTGAGCCAACACATTAGCCTGATGATACCACTGACTGCTAGGGCTTCATTATTGTAACTCATTTCCGGAAAAATAATCTTCATTACTCTTTTCTGGATATTTTCCATCTTTTCGTTCAGTAGATAGGGGCAACTGTGGTTGCAACCCCCCCCCCCCCACCCCCTCTTTGGATCTTCTCCTGGCCTACTCGACGTAAATAATAAGGAGTGGATATTGATTTGAAGTAACCAGATCAATTTCCGTAATGTTCTATTTCGCCCCAATGCCCTCAAGACAACTGATACATCCCGGGCATGTATCTAATGGAATGTTCCCTCTGAACTTTCGGGGAACGTCCCAGAATGTTCTTTGTTTCATTAGTGGAAGTTCCAGGAAATTACTATAAATTTGTTTAAATATTTTAGTTTTACACACTATCCAAGCATATACGCCCCCTTCTTCCTCTCCAACAATCCGAGTTTCGTCCCGGCCATAGTGTAGAAACCGCTCTTTTCCATGTTACAAACAGTATTCTATGTCACTTGAACAATGGTCGTGCTGTAGTACTTGTGCTGCTTGATCTCTCTGCTGCTTTTGACACAATTGATCATGATCTCCTAGCGTATACACTGACTCATTGGTTCGGCATTGGCGGTCTAGCCTTACAATGGATGACAGATTACCTGCATAACCGTACATTTTATGTTAATGCAGCTGGTGAAATGTCTCAGAGGTACAATCTCGAGTATGGGGTTCCCCAAGGAAGTGTCCTGGGTCCCCTCCTCTTCACTATGTATACTACTCCCCTTGCTGCCATAATCGCCAAACATTCTACTACCGAATATCACCTCTACGCTGATGACACCCAAATCTGGATTTCATTTGATCCGTCTTCTCCTGCTAACTTTACTGCCGCTATGTCTGCCCTTCAGGAGTGTTTGCTTGACATTCAGCAATGGATGGTCGCTTCCAAGCTGAAGATTAACCCTTCGAAAACAAAAGTGCTCTGCTTGGCCAAACCGGGGTACTCCTTCCCCCATGTATCGCTTGAGATTGAAGGCTTGCAACTGAGCCCAGTTGAATCAGCCTCCAATCTTGGAGTCATCTTTCAAGAGAACCTGAGGCTCCAGAAACATCTATCTGTGACTTGTCGGTCAGGCTTCTTCTGGCTTCGGCAGCTACAGAAGCTGTCAAAGTATGTCCCTCGCAACTGCCTCGCAACCCTGGTCCACGCTTTCGTAACATCGCGCCTCGACTCATTTAATGCTTTGTATTTTGGACTTCCGGAGCGCGACACTGCTCGGCTCCAACGCCTCCAAAATGCAGCAGCGCGTCTGCTTTGTCCTACCCCATGGCGCTCCCCGATGACCCCGGTGCTCAGAACTCTCCACTGGCTGCCCATTCCAAAACGGATCGTCTTCAAGCTACTCCTATTAGCTCACAGGGCAATCCATGGCACAGCACCGGCGTACATTTCTTCCCTTCTGAGTGTGAACGACTCCGGAAGACTCACCCGCCAATGTGCTGCACCCTTCTTAAGGGTGCCTGTAGCTAGGTCTCGCCGCTTTGGAGACAGAGCTTTCTCCAACTCTGTGCCCCCTCTCTGGAACGCTCTGCCTCCAACTCTTCGCTCCACGAATGACATTGGCTGCTTTAAGTCACAGTTGAAAACTTTCCTTTTTTAATTTTGCATCTTGTTTTTTCTATTTTCGTTTGTAGTGTTTGTTGAGCGCATCTGACAGTTCTTTTGAACTCTTGATGCGCTTTAGAAAAAAATAAATATTATTATTATTATTATAAAAATTACCCAGTTCATATAGAATCCACTTTTGTATAAGCCATACGTAACCTTCCCCGTTCTTATATTTCTTGGGAACGGTAATAAATATAGAAGAAAAATTGAATACACAAAAATTAAATATGGGATATTCCGATTTCAATGATGATAAAAATACCTCCTACAAAGTTCAATACAAGCAAATCCAAGGCTTAGGAACTGAACAGAAGTCACTGATGTTTACAAACATTGTATCTTAACCTCAATATGACTGTCTTAAGAATATTCAGGAAGTTGAATCTATGAAAATTTTAGGAATTGAAATTACCAACAAGCTATAGTGGTCAGTTCATATCAATAATATGGCAAAAAAGGCCAGCATGTGTCTTTATCTTTTACGGGTATCAAAACCAATATTGCATAACGATGAACTTATAATTCTTCATAACGCTCTATAGTGCAAAGTTGTTTTGATTTTGGTTCTCCTATTTTCGTCGGCGTTATAAAGGCCAGTGATAAACTGCTCGTGAAGAGGATCATATCTCGATCTCATCGTTTGATCTGCGGACCTGATTGCCGAAACTCCTGTCTCCCTCACCCTGACCAACGACGCATCTCTATGGCGCTTTATCTATTCAAAAGTGCCCTTCAAAACCCACAGCACGTTCTCCACGACCGGATGCAACATTTTCTGCGAAGTGGACTTCGTCTCATGGTTTCCGAACAAAAGTCTCAAAGACGAACCTCCAGTTTTGGGCCCTATATAACTGTTTATTACAGTTCATAATTGTTCCTACGTTTGAATTTCACTCATTTCCAGATATATTTTGCAATGTAAATTTGTTATATCGCTCACTAGTTAACTGAAATTTCTGATTCCCATTTCTATACATAAACGCTCACTTTTCTTTCCTTTAGATTGAAAACATACTGGTAAAATAGCATAGATGAAAATGCAGTTGAATACCATTAGAGTATAACCTTCCTACAGCGTACACTTGTTTAATGATGTCATTCGCAAAAGACATCATCTTTTTAAAATCACACCATTATTGCGTACACAAGCCTCTACCATTTTGTCTGCTTCACCTTACAGCTAAAGTTGGCTGACATATGTAAACCTTCACCACAAACATGTTTATAAATCACTGGGGTGATTCACCCATTTTCCGAAAACAAACTTTTAACATAATAGTAACAAATTTGATAGTTGATTTTGATGAAATTGAAGGGGACGATAATAGGAATTTAAGAATCTGATTAAAAAGCCTGATTCTTTAGAAAAGGAGTTGTAATATTTCGCATTTAAGTGAAAAATTAAATTAAAAACTCAAAATTGTTTATGTAACGCGCCTAAGTACATTACAATATACCATAATAAATATAAATACTAGCACTTAGAGAGTTTATATGGTTGTGATGAGTGCAGTTAGCGGATCTAGTGGGGGTGCAGAGGGACGGCTCGCCCCCCTCCAAAAGTTGTGATGGCGCCCCCTAAATTTGCATTTTCACGGACTGCGGCGCCCCTGGGGAAAGTCTCTCCTCCCCGTGCTAAATTCCTAGATCCGCCACTGGATGAGTGGAAACTAATCGAGTAAAGTTCGGACCCGATAACACCATAGCGCCGTACCCTAGACCGTCTTCACACTCATCTCTGACATTGACATAACATGAGAGGTCAGTCGAAGCAGTGCGGGTTACTATCTACACTATATATTCCTATGAACTGAGTTATCCTATAGACTGTGTGCTTCTTGCGGAATCATATATACAGGGTGTCCACAAAGTCTTCAGACAATCTAGTACCGTACGAAATTGTCTAAAGACTTTGTGGATAACCCTGTACTATGGACAATCACGATATTATGTGCTGCACCGAAAACATAAGTACACCATATTTTTGTGTGCCCTAACAGAATTAAAGTGCAGGGTAGTGCGTTTCTAAGAGCTATTTATTTCGATTGTCTTCAGTTGTCATACTAAACTTTGAACTAGCAGCTATTGCGTCCGACTGTACCCGCTAAACCTAATCCTGAACTGCCCCAACCACGTGGCCGCTCGCTCGCCTGCGATTCCTCGGGCCTGGGCCTTCGATGGCCGTCCTAGGATAGAGCGAGCCGGCCGTAGTGTCCGACCTAAGGGAGGTCCTCTGCTGTAAATAGGCTGCACAGGTATGGGTTCTCCCTACGGTGCATTGCAGTCGATGCGTAGCCCTGACACTACAAGCGCCCCCGGCGCGGATTGCTCTTATCCGCTACAAGTGCTGCAGTCCGCATAACTGAGCCACGCAACCCAGTGCGGAAAGTTTCGACCTGACGCCAGACATTCAGACCCGATTCACTTTTTAGCCTTCTAAATAAAACACTGCTTTAAAATATGTGTTTGGCGAAACGTGGTCAGTCCTGGACTGTGCGAAAGAAACAACAACTCTATCTATAATCCACCGAATCAACCAGCAAAATATGTTTATACACTGTTCAATTATTTATTTTCTAATTAAGATAAGAGCCAAAATATTCATATGTGATACTAATAGGGAAATAGGTGTTGTATAAGTAATAAGTATTATTTATATGAAAGAGGCAACCGGGAGTGATTTATACCTAGTTTTATTTAAGAAATATCTCATAAGTCTTAGTGGGAAGTACCCATGTGGGTATTAATGCGAAATAACCATGTGTGTCTTTGTTTGAGATAACCCATATGGGATTTATGTTTGTTATCATGTAGGTCCACCCATACCCACCGAAACCCATCTCATCCCACGTGGACTGCATATAAATCCCACATTCTTATTTTCACTGGGTTCTCCGTAAATGCATGTACTACTCTAATTTACTTTTTAATGCATACATGGCGACCAAACAACGAAGACATCCAGCAACCGTAGCTATCGGGCACTGGAATTTTCACGATACCTTAGAGGCTTATGAATATGTAAGAAATTACAAAATTGCAGTTTTCTAAAATAATATGTTTTTTCTTTTATTTTCTGAATGTAGTAAGCGATGTTGTCAATGAAATATGTAATTTAATTTTAGAAGTTGACAAGATTTGCCTTCCAGACATACATAAAGTAGAGGAAAGCGATACCGAGGAAGAGGAAGAAAACTTCGTAACAGATTTGACCTCTTCTGATGACAATGATGAAGATCAACAGTCACTTGGGGTACCTACGCCATCAAGTCAATTTGTATCACGAAATGGAACTGTGTGGTGCACTGAAGCAGTCGCTGAAAATCAAGGTCAGGCGATGGAACATACTTCGGAAACAACAAAGTACAACGCGGCGACAAGTTATTCAAGCTGGCTGTGGAGAAAGCCAGGGAGATGCTTTAAAAATTTGCATGAACAGTGAGATTACTAACACAGTTTTGTTACATGCAAATGCGGAAGTCCATCGCCATGCTGATGGGTGAGTAAATAAAATAAAATAAATGCATGCGTTTTATAGCTTACTGATTCTTCTGAGTGTTTACCATGTAAAGAATGAACCAATTAGACAATCTTGAAGTAAACGCGGCGGTCTTTTATCAATCGATGTCTCGAGACGTTTCGAACACCTACCGCGATATATTCGATTTGATGATCGAGAAAACAGCAAACAACGACGAATGAATGACAAGATGGTATACCTATTCGTGAAATCTCCTGTAATTATGATAGACCAGATTCCGTAATAGTCACATTCTGACGACGTTGTCCATTCAAATGTATACATGATCCAATGCTGCAAAAGCCGGAGTAGATTTGTATTTTTTCAGTCAATTTATCCTAAATATGCTAATGTCACCCAAAGACGCCATCTTTTTTCTACATATGACAAAAGAGCAGTTACCAGCGCAGCTCTCTCGCATGCACGTGGTCGCCGATAAAACAGAATCCACATATGATGCTACGCTTGTACATATGATCGGTATGGAAAATCGACATTATCTTCTGTGAGATGCGGAAACGCAATCTCTGGTGAGCATAGAGCTCAAATTTATCTGGCATGTTTGCCAAGCTTGTATTAGTCTACTAAGTGCAATTCATAACTACTCATATTTCATTATGTCTTTCACCATTGTACGAGTATATGTGCAGTAATCAGAAGTGGAATTATTTTGAAAAATATAGAAATCTAACAGAATTGCTATTTACACGAACTACATACAAAATGGTTTTTTATTGTACCGCGGATTTTCACGACTGCTTCCAATTGTAGAAGTAGATGACTATGTCGTCCATTAGGAAAAATGTTTATTCTGTCGATGAATGCGCGATTCGCTGTAGAGTTGAATACATTATTCAGCAGGATTACACAATAAAAGACCTTAAATTCTAACAGATGCATCGATCACCTACTCGCTTTAGTTATTTTGTTAGACGAGGAGGTTCCACAAGGTATTAATCCTCTCAATCGTATCTTTCTCTCTCTCTATGGGTTACAGGCTTGAAAAGACCATTAATAAATTAAATAAATCTTCTAATAGAGGATTAACATAAATAGAAAATAGGGGTACAAATTCGTTATGCAACTTACTGCATTTTATTTGTATATAATGATTAAGTTATTATGTGCTTAATGAAACAAAACCATATCAGCACGACAAGAGAAAAATAAAAACACAACTGAGCAACGAAAACATAAACAAACAACGACGTCTCAAAGTTACCATTACATGATATTGGTAGGACTTTTGAAAAAGAAAAGTTTTATAGTGTCATGCATGTAACCACAATTCATGATTTACACTATATTTCATATCAAATTGATGGTCTTTAAGTAGTGTACATTATTAAATAGTGAGTAATCGATGTAATGTTTTCGGCATGGTTGTAACATCACTCTTAAGTCCTGCTAAATAGTTGGCTATACAGTTGAATTCATTACTGTAAATGTGGTATTCTCTTGATTTATTCTTTAAATGCCTATAACTAAGATTTTCAGCTGCTAACACCCTCTGGTGACATGCAGCAAACGAGTAGACCTTCTTCGTAAGATTCAAACCAATAGCTAGAGGCAGCCAGTGTCGAGGTCCAAACTTTCGACTATCATGATTGAAAAAATTAAAAATTGATTACATGATGACCAGACTCTGCGGAAATTGTCATTCGTAAACGCTGGATGATGCAACTAAAGAATCCATTTTAGTCAACGAAAAACTTCTGCGTCGCCGTTATTGCATAATCATTCACTTTTACTGCAGTTTAGCTAACGAAACCAAATGGATAGAAGACATAGAAACGCCATTGTTCTCTAAGATGACCAGCGGACATGAAGTTTTGAACATAAAATATAAGTTTGCTTCTGTAAACGTACCTGACGCTTCAGCAGCCTCATTGGATAGGCGAACATATTTTTTGAAGATATCACGCATTTTCTTCCCAGAGGCATTTCTCCAGTCAGTCCACACCCACAATAGATCTTTGTAATCGCGTTTTTGAGCCATAAGCTTGTTCAAATCTGTTATAAAAGTTTGATACGGAAGCTGCAAAATTTGCGTAGCATGTAAAAACATATTGAAAATTTGAAATTGCTATTTACCTGTCAGAGTATATGTATTTCCTTTCCTAATCACCTTGGCAGTACTGTAGATAGATTCCATGTCGAGTAAAGCCTGGTTGAACTAAACGTATATAAATGCGAGATGGCAGTTTACTGATTTTAGAAGTAAGTTTCTATTATTTTATTGCTACATATCAATCACGTATTTATCAATGGAAACAAATTTCTATATTTTAATTGCATTTAACCTTGGTAACCATGGTAAAATAGGAGGTCGCTAAATATCTTGAGAAATGATGCGGCTATTTAATGCATATTACGTCAACTAAATAGACGCCGAAATAAATTGACATTTCATAATCTGAGTGTATTATGAAAATTTCCCATTTTATATATGTACAACAACAACACTTCCATTGCTTCTGGCTTCACTCGTTGTTTTGTCTACACCTTTTATTGGTGAAAACTTTCACAAAAATGATCAGTTAATAATGAAAAGTATTCAAATGAAAGTGAGAAATTCCGACGATAAAGAGAAATATTCAGATAAAGTTGAGAATGATACTAGTTTACAGTAGTTTATTGGTTTTCTTGTACACTACATACACTGCAAAAGAAGTGGAACAAAATAAAGTAAAACCACAGTGTAAAAGATTTATTGTAAAAATTAATTAAAACACGAGCTTTCGAGCGACGGCTCCTCTCATAATCATGTGAAATATTAAAAAAAGGTGTGATTAATTATGAGCGCAGCCGTCGCTTGAAAGCTCGTGTTTTAATTAATTTTTGCAATAAATCTTTTACATTGTGGTTTTACTTTATTTTATGAACTGAAGTGGACAGTACTTCAACTTCAAACAACTGGAACAAACTCGACGCTATATCTATTCAGTATATCAATAAAATACAACACCTTACAAAGCGATAATCTTGGAGAACAGCGGCTTTTGCACGTGGGGAACTTAATTGAGGACGCTTTTCTTACTAAGGTGAGGATTGTGTGAATGCTGTACAACACAGCGCATAAATTTTGCGTCTGCTTTAGAAATGGACGACATGGATGATAAGGCATGACTCACAAGTCGATTAATTCATTACATAGAACACTATCTCCCAGTTTCACTGTTTGACACGCTTATCTTGTCACTAAAAAAGTCCGCAATTCAGAAAAACACGATAAGTAAAACAAGGCTAGGAAAAAACATTAAGGAAATACGAAGCCCCACTGTTGGCAAGCGATCTATTTAAGTTAGGCTGATGTTCTTTGATGGCAATTGCCTCTTTCACCGTTAAGTCTAAGTCAGATTGAGCACTCGCCATGATGGTAAAATAATCAGGCACATTATTATCCCTGCACACAATACAATCACTCAAGTGGGTCTGCACGGCACTTCTCCCGTTGCGGTGTTCGGCAATTCTTTGGCCCAGGTGGCGTTTGGCACGACCAATGTAGGTCGTGTCAGGATCTCCCCGACAAGTAAACTTGTACACCGCCCTCGCCTTCACCATCTTTGGAGTTGCGTCTTTGTTGCTGAAGTATAGGAGTCCACCTTCATTGTTGTATATAGGCCATCTCGATCTCCTTTGCCAGCTCTGAGCGCCAATTGTTTCAGTTTCTTAGCCAGTGATAAAGAGGGAAAGCCAAGACAATGGATAGAAAAGTATAGCTTGGAATATTTAACAGAAACGCTAGAGTTCAGGCAGTTATTAAGAAATTTATTTAAAACTAAATAAAAAAGTAACTAGGAAAAACATTTTTAAAGAACTATTGTCTAAGAGAGTTAACTTCTATGTGAAAATTAGGCCATGAAGAAGAAACAACAAAAGCTCGTTTAAGAAGACAAGAAATAAGACCTCTTTTCCAAGCAGTGGGAGCATAAGAATTAAAATGAAGACAAAGATTAGAAAAGGTATCTCTCCTGAAAACAGAAGAATTAAAACCCGAAGCACTCTGAGAAACGAGGATGTCTAGAAAGGGAAGAGAATCATTACTTTATATTTCAAGGGCAAATTTTATAATAATATAAATCGCTTGCCAACAGTGGGGCTTCGTATTTTCTTTTAGCCTTGTTTTAATTGTCATATTTTTCTGAAGTGTGGACTTTTTTTAGTGTCTCGGAGTTTGGGTATGTAATTATCTATGTTTTAGTGTTGGTTTATCTTGTAATTTATTTTCATTATTGTATTTCCATTTCAGCCTGACGATGGTTAAATAACCGAAACATGTCGTAATAAACTAATGTTAACCAGTGTTCTTATCGTCCTTCTTTTTATCTTTCGTCTAAAATAGTTGCTCAGCCGCCACACGTTAGGGGCTGTCCGAAAACAATGTCACGCTGGATGGGGGACACGCTTTCCAAAATTGTGACGTCACAAACATTCCTGTTTAAAGCACATTGTTTAAAATGTATCTTTCTGAATAGATTTTTATAATAATAAATATATGCACTACGCACACCTATTTGTTATAGCCACATTTTTATTTCACAATTGTGCGAATGTTTTTGTAGGTACTACATATTTATTAGTATTCATTAGATTAATGAAACGCTGAAATTATAGCTGTGTATGACGAGGGGGGGGGGTAGAACTAACCGTGACGTCATTTCTAAAGGGGGCTTAGTAATTTGTGACTGTGCGTGATACAGGGGGTAAAAAAGGGCCCAAATTTGCGCGACGTCATTTTCGGACAGCCCCTTACCAGGATTTCAGGTATAATAGGAGTGGATCGATATGGATGCTTTATGAAATATCTAGCTAGCTAGCTGTAGTCTTCTTTTGATAACGACTGACAACCATAACGGGCAAATTCTGCAGTTGACTAATCTATATCAAAACCGCTCGAAGGAATGAGATCCCACAAAATCGACTTAACCATCCCTACTTTTACTGTTTTGTCACAATGATAACCAAGTATAGGGGCCTTTTTCGATTTATGGACAGTCCCTTTTTTGTTTGGCGGCTACTGAAACCTTTCCAGTGTCGTCGGGAAATCTCATATTATTGATCTATGACCTCCAAAGATTACCCCTTGTATTTCTTCGATGTATCTGAGGATAATCTTACTGAACAAATCTGAACTGAGCACGCACGACGTACTACTTCTAGCAGAACACAGGAAATGTACTGCACATCATCTACTATTGTACTATCCCAAACAATACTAATTAGTTAATTAGAAAGGGAAGTAAAAACATATTTCCTATTTGAATAGCATTTAATCACGTTGAACTGGAAGAACAGTAGTACACTGTTAAACGTAAATATAAAATAAGGCAAATATATATATATCTAACAAACAACTTTTCCAATACGAATAGGAATGTCAAGTTATCTCCTGTAGATACTGTGGAGCAAAGTTCAGAATAGATATGATGAGAAAAAAAATCCAGCCCTGATTGACCGATGCTCATGCCATCTTAGATAGACAGGATAGGATATACATGATATACACACGTGCCCAATGCAACATTTTCCATATCGCAATTTAATGAACATCCAACTGTAACAAATTCAAGGATTCCACAGTGCATTTGAACAATACAGAAAATACACTACAGAAATTCTGTAAATAAACAAAATAAACGTTGACATCCAGTACAGAAGTCAATCAACACGCAAATAGAACATCTAAAAGTTAAATAAAAAGAATGAATGCAAAAAATAACAAAATCACAACCGAATGAGATTATTCACCACTATACGATCCATTAGTCCCTGCAAATAAGTTCTATGAAAATTAATAATTAACATCGTATTGCTATTGCATCGCTTAAAGTCAATCTCTTAACATCTTCAAACGGATTATCACGTTCTCTCGGTGTTATCATTGGGAGTATAGAGCATAACAAATGAAACGAATCAAATCTCAGTGGGAATATCTGACAAACTTGGTTATTTTCATTGTAAGCTATCTCACATTCACTGCCATAAAATCCTATAATTAACTTCAACACATTTCAGACTGACATAATTGTGTAGAAGCATTTCCAGTTTGGCAGATTTGGAAAAGGACGGAGAACAGCAGAAACAATAACAGCCAAACAGTGCGTCTACAAGATACGATTTTAGCAGAACATAATTGAATCGATCGAGATGTACACAGAATACGATTTTTGTTATTCCCTTCATGGTGGCACATTTATTTTTGAGAGGCGTTATAACTTTCATAAAATCATGAAATGGCAATTCGTACATAGACGAAAAGCAAACAAAATGGAAGAAAGTGTTGTTTAAAAGAATCGCTGGAAGTCAATGTTTGCGAAATGTTTCTTTATCCTGGTAAATTTTGTAGACTACCCAACTAATTCTTCAAGCACCACCATATCCTCACATAATTATTTTCCATTTAGATTCAAATAAATTTCTAAATAATCGTTTCCTTCTCCTGGATTTCCTTCCATATCACTGGCTCAAAAAATAAAACGGATTGCACAACCCCGAAGATGGTCAAGGCCAACGTGGTGTACAAGTTCGCGTGTCAGAGAGATTCTGACACGACCTACAAACATTGGTCGCAACAAAATACCACCTGGGCCAAAATAAAAGATGGACATCGCTGTGGATTGTGCTGTTTGTTGTGACATATTTACCGATTATTTTACCACCTTGGAGCGTTGTAATTCAGATTTTTAGCTAGCGAGCGAGCGCTTAAGGAGGCCATCGCAATTAAGGTCTTTGACTGTTTTTGATTGTAGCGCATCATATTTTTCCGTGAAGTTTCTGTTGACTTGTCTAAATTTATTTTTACGGTAAATTAGTTTCAGTCATAATTTATCAGCTGTTTTGTATAACCGAACCATGTCGCAGTAAATTTGTGCATTGGAGTGCCAGTTCTATCTTCCGGTTACGAAAATGCACAACTAGAATCGTATGCGTGGACGCACTTTCAACTCAATGAACTAAGGTTGTGAACCAAGAATGGTGTCGTGTAAACACTCAATAAAAGACTCGACGAAGGGAAAGGATTGTGCGGAACGCCCGGGCTATGAATTCGAGGTGAAATGCAAAAAGAAGAGCACGACGACCACGGTGCAGGGCACGATTACAACAGTCACCGACTGTTTGGTCCATTGAAACAGAGAGGAACGTGCAATGCTGTTGGAGTCTTCGCTCTGTATCACGATCCACATACAGATGACCAGAGCAATTAGATCTGCAGCGATCAGCATGATGAAAACGTTGTGCCAGCCCGTGGGCACGATGAGACCGGTGAGCAGAGGACCAAATGCGGCACCTAGAGGTAACACACGGAAAACACAGGTACACTTTCAGCGAGGAAAAGGAGAATCCAACTAAAAATTTGCACAATCAACAAACAAAGAAAATCCACCCTACGTACTCCAGAACATTTATTTTGAAGAAAGATCTACTATTGGAACCTGTTCTATATGCAGATTATCTGGTTTTGATGGCTGATGTAATACAGCAGCTAGAAGACAGTTGAAACTCAACATAAAAACCGAATGTGCTGGAGGCAAGAGGCGTTGCAATGGTAAGGGAAGAAGCCAAAGTAAATTATTGTATGGTGTCTGTTACAAAAAAGTGATCAAGAAATGTGACGAGTGAAAAGAAAAGAATTATCAATAAATGGAATGGTGAAGGAACAAAAGGTTATGCTTATTGTGGAGGTCAAGCAGGTGGATCGTTTCTGCTGGCGATATAATCAACAGTGGTGGCAGATGTGAGATTGCAGTGGCGGGAAGGTGCAGACTAGGGTGAATTACGCTTGATGAGTGAGTCGCGGTAACTGTAACCATTAGTATGAAGAGCAGTGATAGTGCATGGCTCAGACACTCGAAATGTAATGACAGGGGATAGAAGGCATCCAGAGAAGACCGGAGATCTGTGATGTGCGAAGCCATAGAATGTTTCTTACGACCCACACAGTATTATAGCTGTATAAGAGACTATACTACTTTATACTATAAAGTAGTATAGGTATATACTTAACTAGCGGAATATACATTCTTCGAGGAATTACGACTAGGGCGATCTTCTGACTCACGGACCCCAGCGCCACTTGAAAGATCTGTCGTACACATATTGAAAAACTTAATATTCATTGTTAACATAATTTTCTTCGCGTTAGCAGGTGAATCAACCCATATATTTGAATAATTCAGCCATGTGTTCAATGGTCATATCTTCGATCTGGCAACGGATGATACTACTTTCAAATACGATCTGATAATAATAATTATAAGCCAATGCGACTCCACCCACCCATGGATCCAGTCCCGTCGATCATTGCCGTGACAGTGGCCAGAGCACGTGACTTGCTGCCAGCGACTGTGGTACCAAGGTCGGCAGATACGGCAGTGGTGATGAGAGCATAGGGTCCGTTTACCAGCGCGCCACACACAAAAAGAAGAGCTGCAAATTAAACAAAAATGGGCAGCTCCTGTGTTTCCAAAAATACAATAGCAAACGCATCGCAATAGTTATTTATCAGGATCAGTCAGACAAAGTTGAATGCATGTCTGGAAAGAGATAACCTATGAAAGTGCTGGACTTGCATCAGATATTGGAATTGTAAGTGCTAGAAATATTTTTTTTTTAAATTATTCATTTAAAACTGAAAACATAAAAACATTTTCATTATTCAAAGGTATACAATTTTTTTAACGTTTTTCAAAACCTAAATGAAAAACCCGAATTAGCGCACATTTAAAATGGAATAATTAAACGCGTGTGCTAGCTCGGAATGTAACCAAACTAATATACAGTATCATAGAGTAGGTAGTCTACTCTATGTACAGTATATTGCAATAATTTGAATGTGAATGTAATTGATGCGCGTACATTGTTGCTTCCATGTGAAAACTTAAGTTAACAAATTAATCAATAAATCGATTGTTCTATTTTTGCAATATTTTTAATGATTAGGTTATACACAAATGTGCCAAATTTTCTCCGAAGATAATAATGTGTAAATTTGGATATATTGTGCAGAATGTGTGACAATAAATCAATAATGGGGAATGCAATATGATTGGTGAATAGTGATTTCCCTGCCGAGCACAAGCAGAGGATGTGCTCGATGGTCACCACTTCGCCAAAGACCGTGCATTTCGGGTCGGAGGCTCTGTTATTCTTGCGTAGAGTCTTGTGCACCAGTGGGAATGTGCCTCTCTGTCTCTCTCCCGCTCTCTTCCAACCTGTCCCGCGCCAACGCCATTGCGCTGGCCTTTGCCCTTTCTGTATGGAGGCGCCTGAAGACTTTACCCACATTTTTCTTCTTTGCCCAGTCCACTCCAACACCCGAAACCTCTTCCTGGGAGACAATCCTACCCTGGAGATCCTGTCGGACGGATCCCGTGCTCTTCCCTCCCTGAGGGAATCCCCCCCCCCCCCCACCGGGAATAATAATAAGATACCCATGGGGAACGAAATATAAGTGTCCTGGTCGAAAATTGAAGCCGGTACAGATTTATCCCATCGTCAGAGAAGCAGTACACCAAGGCAAGGGGATAACCCTGATCAATAGACAAACTCCCTTCGAACAACAATGTCTCTCTGACGATATTTAGCAGCAATACGCAGGACTGTACTTTGTGGAACCACCCGATCAGGATAAAATAAAATTTGTAATGTCTGACGAACATTTCTCTTAGTACAATTTTTACTAAAAACATATTAAAAAACTGCGTCTTACTTATTGAGATTGACGACTGGGAAGCGGATACAGTTTGGTAGATGAAGAGCTGCAAGAGAAAAATAAAATTTCACGTCTGTCACTTGGTAGATACAATGGCTAGAGAATGTGGAGCTCACCAGAGGAGCCGCAGCGGCGAGCATCCCGGCGCACGTGGCCGCCCTACTCCGGCCCACGCGGTCGCTGATCATCCCGGCCGCCACACCGCCCACAATGCCCCCGGCGTCAAAGAGAGTGGAGAGGTCGGCCGCGTCCTGCGGCGTCATCCCTGTCCCCACTCGACCCAGATAATTGGGCAACCAATAGAGGAAGGTGTAGGACACCAGTTTGGCGAAAAAGAGAACCGCCGCATAGGCAACAACACCCTAAACACGAAACGAAAAAAATAATTAATCAGCCTTTATTATTATTTTCACGGCTGACACATTAATCAGGGTTTTCCCCGCTTTTTCAAGAATCAAATTCCCTGATTTTCCTCCGATTTTCCCTGATATTTATATATACTAAATAAGTGCATATTAGGTTTCCCAAAAGAATAAAAAAGAAAATTACCAAGAGATAATGCTATATAATTACAGAAACAAATATTGTATATTTTGTTTGAGTGAGTGATGCGAGTGAAAATTTTTTCTAATTTCTTCAGATAAGTGTAAAATTGATATTAAAAAAAGAAAAATAAAGCCATTTAGTTTTCCCTGATTTTCCAAAAAAATAATGAAATTCCCTGATTTTAGCTCATATTGTCATTTTCCCTGATGCGGGGAACCCTGTCACAGGAAGAAAGATGGTTGATATGATTGAAAACAATCAACATGATCCAGGTATCAATAGCACAAAATAAAATTTGATAAGCGAAAATCTTATACTTGGTAGTCTTTAAAAGTGTATATAAAGACGCTAGAAACGAAGCCTGTGGCTCCCATAGGGTTTGTTTGATGATGGTAGCGCGGGCTTGTGACATTCGTGCAGCGTCTGTTTGATGATAGGCAGTGCGCTGTGCAAGGGTTTGTATATTCATTAGTTAACAAATTAATCAATAATTCGAAAATTATTGATCGATTGTTCTGGAATTTTGCAGTGTGTTTTATGATTCAGTAATGCACAAATGTGGCAAATTTATTTTGAATTAATAATGGAAATTTGGAGATTTTGCGTATAATGTGTTACAACAAATCGATCAATATATCAAATATGGAAAATGCAATATGACTGTGGACAGGGGTGATTTCAATGGGACATAAGGTGTTCTTTATCTCCACGAAATTTCATGAAGACCGCATATCAAGAGCAGGTATAAAAGGAACGTATATACAGTAGTTTTGATAGTTTCAAAAGGGTATAAACTGGACCCTTAAAAGGAACCACCCCTACGGATGAAAATTAGAAACAACACATATAGTGCATGCCTGGATACATGTTTACAATTACCTAATTTGCCATTGAAAATACGTGAGAGGAAATTGTTGCTCAGTGCTGAAAAATATTCATAGAAAATAGCGTTGCAAAAGACACGAGAAAATTGAAAAATGTAAAATCCAATGTATCTTTTGTTTGGTATTTGTCCCATTAAGTTTAAAAACAATTCATGGTATTTACGTTTCCCTGTATATATACTGTACGTGATAGAATCAATCAGAAAGTTTAAAGCAATTCGAGGAATTGCTGCTAGTGCCAGTACAACAAAGAGAACTTGTAGTTTGCTTATTAAAACAAAAAGAATTTCTACAACATCTGCTCTCTTTTATCTACGAGTATAAAGCGCATGTTTGCGTTGGCTTTTGTTACAGTATATTCGCTCTTCACTATCCGAATGTTCACATCTGAGAGCCTTAACAAGACACGAAGTCGGGAGAAGACAGTTTTCACTTTCGATTCACCGGATACTCACTCAGACTCAGTCTGCCGCTACTCAACCGCTTCTTATCACACTGGCGCACCCATCCACCTCTCAAAAAGGACAAATCCTGCGTTTTCCAATCCAATTACGATCTGTAAGCCTGTTGTTAGGAGATATAATTATTTTAATGGGTGCCTTCATCACTTTCCCAGAAATCAGTCGACATTTAGAATCAAAAACAGCCCTGTAACAAAAACAATAGCCGCGAGTTACAAAAAGGTTACAAAAAGGACAACATGAAGAATTTGAAGGTTCTGATTGATATAAGAACAAAGTCAAAAGAGACGCGAGTAATCAAAAACATATATGGCTTCCATTATTGGACGGGGGAGGGTAGGATTCCCAACAAGCCATATTTTGTTTCCAACAAAAACGCTGCATTTCCAAAGTGCGAGTTCGCGAATAAACAAAAGTACACGACACGCTTCAAAAAAGGAGCCTAAAAGTTTCCAAAACAGAAACCTTTCAACCGCTACGGACCATCGATGTGTGAGACGGAAGAAAAGCGACAAGTTTACCAGCACAATTGTGAATTGACAAACATTCTTGAGCACGTCACCTTTTACATTGAAAACCTTGAGCTCGTCACCTTTTACATTGAAAAGCTCTAGCTCGTGATCGTTTACACTGACAAGCTCTAGCTCGTCACCTTTTACACTGAAAAGCTCTAGCTCGTCACCTTTTACACTGAAAAGTTCTAGCTCGTCACCTTTTACACTGACAAGCTCGAGCTCGTCACCTTTTACATTGAAAAGCTCGAGCTCG